>BPLR01018956.1:0-19677 GCA_021605095.1 Caerostris extrusa
TCAACAGCATGCCTAGGCGTTGTAAGGCCTGTATTGCATCGTCCGGGAGACTTTATACTCCTATTAACCATCATACTAACCATGTTATACTGTTTTGTAATTAGGTTTTTTGAAATTGCTCCAGGTAGTAAAATCATAATTTTTATTAATTATGTCAAACATATAGCATCTTTTTTGCTCTTGCTACCTTTTGTTTAATAAATAGACTTTAAAATAAGTCAAATTGTTTTCACTTCCACTGTCTCTTTCTTTTGCCTGAACTTCAGTATCCTTAATTTATGGATGTAGGTGTATTTTAATTTGATAAGGGCCACCTAAAAATTATATAAATCTAAAACCTTTTACACCATGCAAGATTAAATTCAGCAGCCACAAAACTAAACAAGCAGAAGATGCTTGCCCGTTTAATAAAAATAAGTTTAATTATTATCCAATTAATTACTTTGTTAATTAGAGAACATAATAATGCCTCCAGAATGGATCAGCTTGCAGCCACACAAAATTTGGTTGATTTTTACTCTCAAAAGTGTAATGATTAAATGAAAAGATATTAGATTGTTTTCTAATTTCTTTTATTTCATTGGCTATGAATTTTAATAATAAGATTTTCATTCATCTATCTTTTAAGTAAATATTCCATTATTATTCAGATTTTTATTTTACTATTCTCAATCATTATATTTAACTTGATAAAGGTCTACAAAAATTATGTAAAAATCTATAAACCTTTTACACTATGCAAGATTAAAATTCTATCTTTAAAAAGCATTCATCATAAACATTCATCATAAACATTTATTCTATCTTCAACGAAGAAGCTTCCGTTTAATAAAATAAGTTCAATTATTATTCAGTAGAAATTAAACAGCTGCTCCGCTACTACAGCTGTGCTAAAAATAAATAAAATAGTACAGAACAGGTGCAAAATAAGTATTTGTTAAAGTTAAGCAGAATATTTGCATACAATCAACTGAGCCGTTAACAATAGATCTAAGAATAATAAAGTAGGATAATTAAGAAAGAAAGAAAAAAGAAATCTGCACGAACATATTTCGTATATGTTCCAACTTCCTCTGTATTGAATTGTTAACATGTTTACTCGATTGCTTTGACTTGAAAAAAAATTAAGAAAATGAAATCGGTAAAGATTTTCACATGGAAATAACAATAATTTTTTTTTTATTTGCAAGGTCTGACAATTAGTAGACAAAATTAAATAAAATATCAAAATGGGAGCATAAAGTTAATATCACTGAGGAAAAATAAGAATGTTAGTGTTTAGAATGTTAATGTTACTGTCACATGGAAATCACCCAATATTTTTTTTTTTAAAGATCTGGCAATTAGTAGACAAAAATGAAATAAAAATATCAAAGATAGCCTTAATATTAGCTTAAAAAATAACATTACCTTTCAAAATCAATTAATTCAATTCTAGAAAAACGGAACGCGGTTTTAAATATATATTTTTCTTTAAATTACTTTAAAAAATAATTCTGGTTATTTTTATTTAGCAATTTATTTTAAACAAGGTACAGTTCTTAAAAAACTGAACGGATATTTTATCATAATAATATTCAATTCTACTCATTTGCTAAAATATATTAATATTTGTCTATGTTCCATTTGTCTTGCATCATTATGCGTTATAATGTTGAATTAAAGTATTGTTGATAGAAAATACATATTTTTTTCGATCCTCCTAGTACATATGAAATAATCTGCTATTTCAAAACGTTTTCAAATCAACTTAATTAAATTTATTTTGAGCTTTATATTTTGATATTTAGATTTTCAACTATTCGTTTTAATATATATATATATATATATATATATATATATATATATATATATATATATATATATTGTAATATCATATATATATATATATATATTGAATTTTTATTTCAAAATTTTAGGAATTAAGTTCTATGATTTTATACTTTTAGTTAATTCCAAACAGTTTAGATGAGTAAACCACACTAACTTCAATGTAAATCATTGTACTTGATTCCAGAAGTTGATATTTATTTATAAAATTTTTATAATAAAACCTATGACTTGTCAAAAGAAACATTATTGTGTTATAATAAACGAAAATTAATTAATATTGTTCATTTTTGTATCCAGCTCTTCGGCCTTTCTGTATCCAAGGTTGTCCAAGACACTTTGGCTTATCATGCAATAGTCGTTTTTGACTTACACTATCTGATATATTAACAGCGTTAGTTTGAAGTAATAGCACTTCATGTTTAGAAATCAAACAATTAGATTAGTTAAAAACACAAATGTTTAAAAATCCATAGTTGCGATTTACTTTTGTGAACTTTTAAACTATCAGATTTATTGATTTCTACAAATGTAAATCTAAAATGAAGTTTGTTTTATGAAGCTAAAACTTACGTTATAATATTTTTAAAAATATTATTTAAACAAAAATTTGTATGAACAAGTATAAAATACTTAAAATGAATGAAAACAACGATGTATTATGTACAGAATAAATAAAGGTACAAAAACATACTTAGCATATAAAATTAGTTTTTCGGAATGAAATTTACTTTGAACTACTTTGAATTTGTAGAGAATTTCCCTAATATACCTAATATATGTTTTCCATCTAGTTAAAAAAATTTGCATCAACAATGAAGTAAATACAATTTCAGTAATTTATAAACTAAATCATATCATAAAAAAGGAAAAAATTATACATTGTCTGTTTATCTTGGAATATTAAGAAAGTAAAATGTAGCATTTTTGCATTGTTTGATATTCCTTTCAGTTGTTGAACTAAGTTCGAAAGAGTTTTGTATAGATTGCAGATTTGCATTTAACACTTTTCAGTACTTTTCTTTATTACTATTTTTTAACTCCTATTTTAGTTTTAATCTAGATCTGCTTTCTATATGATTTTCTAGTTATATAATGTGTTCAGCCTTGTCACGAACTATGTAAATTCGTTTATTTACAGTGGCATATGCACCTTTTCTTGTTTTATATATAAGGCAAAAGTAAGTCAAGATCTACGTTGACTTGTGTCATCAAGTGAACAGATCAAGGGAACAGGTTCATTTTGCTAAATGAACAGGTCAAGGGAACAAAGTGAACAGGTTCATTTTGGTAAATGAACAGGTTTCGAATAAAATGAATTCACAGAGTATTTGCTGATTATTTCTACTAATGTCACCATCAAGTTTGATATTTTTTTTTTTTTTTTTTTTTTGGAGACTCGGATATGATTTAAAATGATTATTTTATTTTTTTTTCTTTTTAAAAATCTTAAAGTGAAACGTGAATAATAAATGATCTTCATAAACTCATACATACAACTAATGAATAATAACATCAACTATCATAAACATATATTTACATTTTAATTACAGACATTCTATTTGTTTGAAACTTTTTATTTATCAGATTTTTGAAAACTGTTAAATATTTTTGTTTTCGGGGTTCTTTCAAATCACATTTTAGTAATACCATTTAAAAATATTGTTTCTCAAAGCTTAAAACTTCTTTTAAATACCATTTTACTCATTTGTGATAATATTTTATGATTAAAGTTTAGATAAATATTGTCTTCTTAAAAACAAAACAAACTTAATTTAAGTGGCTTCTCATTATTTTAAAATCTAACATTTACTAACATTTTAAAGGTTTCTCCTGTAGTGTTTGGTTCATTTATCTTTTATGCCTAAGAAAATACTTTCTAACTGAAAAGAAATCATTCGCTTTATTTTAAATCATCTTTTTTTATTCCCCATATTTTTTAATTAGTTTTTAGCACTTTGATTGTTTTAAAGTACAATTTGTTGAAATATTTACTATGTACTGGCCTTTACTCAAAAAAAAAAAGAATCGAAGGATATTTTTTGTTTGTTTGTTTCAAGAAAAGATTCAAAGTTGAAAATAATAGCATAATGTCCTTAAAAATAAAAAAAATATATAAAGTAGAAGTTAATTTTAAATTGAATTTAAACTCAAAACACGTAGGGAAGCTTACAAAATTGTTTTCAGAATTGCAGTTATAAATAACATCTACATATTTACACGGCATCAATATTTTAAAAGTCAGACTGGAAATTCAATACATCCCAAACATTTTTAAACCTATGAATTCTAAACTTAAAATACGTAGAGAAACTTACAAAAATTATTTTGGCAATTGCAGTTCTAAATAACATCTACATATTTACACTGCGGCAATATTCTAAAAGTCAGACTGGAAATTCAATGCATCCCAAACATTTTTAAACTTATTTCAACAATGTGAACCAAAAACAACTGAATAGTAAGGAGAAACTACAAGTACCAATCACATATATTTCCCTTCTGTTTAATTTCCACCAAATGGTGAAAATTGCATTTTTAAATACACCTATTCTCCAAATAAATGAGGTTGCATTATCCCTATGCTACGACCAATTATGTGCAATTTATTGCTGGAGGTATTGTTTCTGGAAACAGAATGACTGTGTCGCGCCAACTTCAAAACGTTTCAAAACTCGTGAAAACATTACGACCAACTAAACCGACCATTCCCCTCCACCATAGGTATTCTGAGATATGCTGTTTAAAATTAGCCCTTTATTGCCCTATCCTGGGCATCCTAATCGCCGAGCTTTCCTTTTAATTAGCACTGCCCTTTGAGATTGAGACCTCTATGGCACCTCGCCCTAATAGCCATTCGGAAACGAAGGGGGAAATGGGCTAGGGCAACCGGCAACAGTTAAACGTTCTTAAATGCCATGTTTTGTTGTCGGATCTGTTGCAAGAGAAAAGGTAGACACCGGGTCTTCTATGGGTGATCGGGCCTTTTATTTTTCCGTTCGCTGGGCATCTGATTGGTTGTTGGTGTTCCAACGGTCTTCCTCGGCCTGAACGTAATGACTACATTGAATGGTATGAAAGGGTAAGGGAATAGTATCCGCGAATGCAGGGAGTGGGGTAAATAGGTTTAAGCCAGTAGTGGTTTCAAAATGCAAGATAGGAAGCTGGCTTATTATTGCCTGTATTTAATATCAGGTTAACAGCAACATTTAATTACATTGCATTATGTTTAATATTATAATATTTCTTTCTTTATTTATACAAAGGGTTTTGCATTTTGCTATTTTGATTTGTTAAATCTGAGAAATTATTAATAATTTCATTATGGAAGCATTATGCAGGGATAGCAATATTACTCTCTACGAAATTGCCGTGGATGATTGTTGCAATGTGCTATAGGAACAATAGTAATTAATTTCAGATTAAATTTCTTATAATCGAAGCTTAATGCCATGTTTTGTTGTCGAATCTGTTGCAAGAGAAAAGGTAGACACCGGGTCTTCTATGGGTGATCGGGCCTTTTATTTTTCCGTTTACTGGCCATCTGATTGGTTGTTTCAACAGTCTTCCTCGGCCTGAACGTAATGACTACATGGAATGGTCTGAAAGGGTAAGGGAAAAGTATCCGCGAATGCAGGGAGTGGGGTAAATAAGTTTAAGCCAGTAGTGGTTTCAAAATGCTAGATAGGAAACTGGCTTATTATTGCCTATATTTAATATCAGGTTAACAACAACATTTAATTACGTTGCATTATGTTTAACATTATAATACTTCTTTCTTTATTTATACAAAGGGTTTCGCGTTTTGCTATTTTGATTTGTTAAACCTACGAAATTGCTAAGAACTTCTTTATGGAAGCATTATGCAGGGATATCAATATTACTCTCTACGAAAATGTCGTGGATGACTTTTCAGTTTATTATAGGAACAATAGTAATTAATATCAGATTAAATTTGAATTGTTAAACCTTCGAAATTAATAATAACTTCACTATGGAAGCATTATGCAGAGATAACAAATATTACTCTCAACCAAATTGCCGTGGATGATTTTTGCCATATATTATAGGAACAATAGTAATTAATATCAGATTAAATTCCTTGTAATCGAAAAGTGCGCATAAAAACTTAATATGGATTTTTATTTTTATTCATTAAGGAACAGTTACTATTTTTGTGAAAAGAATACTACTGCTACTACACCACACCACATCACTGTGCCTAGAGTTGAGTGAGTTGTCCTTATGTAGTTTGGAAATGATGTGGAAGAAATTGAATGGACATATGATGGAGGAGGAAAAACTTTCGCAAAATTCACTTTTGATGGTACAGAAGCTGAACAATGAGGAAAATTTTTACAAAAACAGAAGAGGATATCAAAAAAATTAAAATGTAAAAAAGGGAGGGGGATATTGCGAAAGGAATAAATAAAAAGTGTAAAAAAAAAATATAAATTCATTTGAAATAACATTATTAATATTTCATTACAAAAATAATTCTATCGGAAATTGTAGAGTTTCCGATAGCATCGGACTTAAATTCTATTTAATTAAAAAACATGATAGAATACAAAAAGGATTTTTTTTTTTTTGACGATGTTGAATAGTATAACTAACAACATAAATAAACAACATAATAACTAAAACAAAGTACATAAATTCTATAAATAAATAAATTTAAATATATACACACATATATATGAGGGGGAAGGAGTAAGTTTTGCAGGACTTTAAAAATTTTAATTTGGGAATAAATATATATCCTTTTGTTAAAGCTGCAATGCTCTGGAATGTTACGATTTTCGTATTAACGTTAATAAATATAATTAATGTTGATGTGAAAATTAATAAATAATATATATTTAAGAATATTTTTATTATTAATAAATATTTAAGAGCAAATAAGTGTTATAAAATATTACATTGCAGGATAAGCGACAGAAAGACCTGTGATGTTATATGCAAGTAAATATAAAAAGGATATAGAATCATGTAACTTGCCAAAAGGAAAAAGAATTATATAATGATGTGTAGTTGATTTTAAGTGTACAAGTCTGAAATAGGTTGCTTGGTGATAATTATATTATTATCAAGTTTTGTTTTGATTTGAAAAATTTTTCATTACCATCATTTTCATCAATTTATAAACACCATCTCATTTTTTTTTAAATTTATTGTCCAAGTTTTAGCCCTTAAAAGTATGTATGTTTAGTCATTTAAACTATGTATGTTTCAATCACCAGAGTGCTACAGTCACTAATTTATTAGATTTATACCTAACTGAGATGTTCAGATGATAATTAGGAAATAGCAAATGCATTTAAATGGAAAGGAAAAAACATTCCTTGACAGATTTAAAACAAAACTAACGAAAAAAATTGAACATCTACTTTTTTTTTTATCGTAAATTTTTAAATTCTTAGTGTTGATTATGAGCAGATAGATTATGAGCAGATAAATTATGAGTAGATTATGAAGATAGATTAGGGGTAGATTATGAGCAAATAATTGCCATTAAATTTTATGTATTGAATATAACTGAACTTCCAGAAATTATCTGACAACAATATTTTTGGAAGAATTGCTTTATTATTTATGTGCTTAAAGTGGCTTCAAATCAAATTTAATGCTAGTTTAGATTCACCTATTTGTTCCAATTATGTTATTTTTAAAATCACAATAATGCGTTTGATTAATAATATCTATGTCCTTTATCTACATATAATTCTTTTGAATCCTATTACAACTCCCCTATTATAAAACCAAAACTTATAAATCACAGCAAACAAGCTCTAGAAAACTTTTTATCAGTTTCAGTTCTAAATGTTGCATGTCACTCAAGATACAAGCATTTATTATGTTAGTATTTCAAGGTTGGATAAAAAAAATTTCAATTAATCTGAATTTATCAGATTTTGAAAAAAAATAATTTTTTTTTAAAGTTTCTTCTTTCAAAACCTTTAAATATAATTTCTAAATCTTTATGTACCCACAACTGTATATTTGTGTTTTATTTTTTTTTTTTCTTTCTAATGCAACTGGCAAACACTTAGACAGCTTGGTCTTGGATGCCTTAGGCAAGAGCTCCACAGACGTACTCACTTTGCATTATCCAGGAGGCGCGTGCAACTTGAAGATAAGCCACGGAGTAGCAACGCCCCGCAACGCTCTACGTCTATTAGACCGGGACTTACAATTTAAAGTGGATTCCCAACCACTACAAAGCATCCATGGCACCGCCGGGACTCGAACCCGAAACCTGTGGTACCGGGCGCCAGAGCGCTAGCCACTCGGCCATTCAGACCCTACTTGTGTTTTATAAATATTATTATAACTTTAATTTTCTTTTTATAAAGATCGATTATTTAAAATTTAAAAAATTTACATTTTGTGGTTTTTTAATTCAATTTTCAAAGATATTACAATATCGGTAAATTGACCACATATTGCTCAGATTAATAAACTTCGCATTTTGCTTATTATTTAAACCGAAGAAAAATTCACTGCAACTTAATTTTTTTTTTTTTTTTTAAAAAAAAAAAATTCATGATTTCATCATATGGAGAAATTATTATAATCTTTTGTTTAGATCATTTAAGTCTCAAAGTAAAAAATCCGAAAAACCAGACAAAACATAATTGTAATTATAATTAACTGAATTTCCTAAACAAAAAAGAAGCAAATTAGAACGTTTCGAATAAAAAATTTGTACTGTATTTGATAAAAGAATTATAAAAGAAATATCGAGTTTTGTGCCCCATTATGATTTATACACTTAATAATTCTGTTAATGTTCCAATAGAATACTGCATGACCTATTTGAATTTAGTACCTGTATTTATTTCTCCTATTTTTAATTTAATGCTTGCATTTAATTATTTATCATTTAAATATATATTTATTCCATTTTTATTCAGTTTTCTAATATAATGATTTTTTTCTTGGATATTCTTTTTTACTAGTATGATTATTTTGATTTGCAGTGGTATGTAATAATTCATGTAGATAAAATTTATTGAGTTGGAAAGAAAGTAAATTCGGTTTTCACCAATTAAGTGCATATTAAAAATCGAAAGTAATTTTTTGCCAATTCAATGTAATAAGCTGAAAATTTTCCTCTTGGAATTTTTCTGTATTCGAAATCGTGTAATTTTTATTGAAATTTTTATCAACAAACCCTTCTGAAGTATACAATATTGTATTATTTACTGAAAGGGAAACTGCAAATTATCTGCAAATAATACAGCATAAATGAAAAGAAAAATTTTGCAACGATTCTAGAATATATTATATATAAATATTAACCCGTTTTTAATGATAATACTCTTTTCATGATGTAATTAAAATTGGTAAATTTCAATTTTTGCATCAAGGAATATTTATTACTACCCTATAATGCAGTATAGACCTATTAGAATGAACTTTTATACAAAATTTTGATTAATTTAATTAATTCATCAAAATTTGACTAATTATTTTTAAAATTTAATTTAAAAGAATAATTTTTAATTAATACTTTTTAGAATAATTTTATTTAATTTATTTTTCATAAAATCCCTTTTAAGTTTTGTTTATATGATTATAAAAAACTCTCTACATATGAGTTCCTAGCTAACATGCCATTTACAGAAACTGAATTAAATTTTGGCTTAAGGTATTTTGAAGTATATGCTCAAGAATCATATAGAATACAACAATTAAACTCCAATAGTTACTGCTATAAAGATACAATTTCGAAAATTTCAAATTGCAACACCTAGTTGTTTTTATTGGAATGCGATTTCCATAATGAAAAACCCTATATAGAGTTGAAAGAGTACCTATAGCACGAAAATCGTCGGCGCTAGACAAACTTAGAAGAAAAATGAAATTAACCAATGAAGACAGAAAAATAATAGAAAACAAACATTTTAATGTGTTTCTCAAATTTTCCACGTGACCTCCTTCACACACGTTGACATTTTGCATGTGGCAGATTGTGGATAGCACTGAAGCACGTACCATGGCAAGAGGAATGTCTTTCAAATCAGATACAGTTTGTGGTACTTTGCAATGCATGCAATTTCAAGAATATCTACAGCGAAATAATCTATCTGATTTCGTGTGAATGCGTTTGTGAGGTCTTCGCCGTTTCTTCTTTCTTCTTAAACGTTTCTTAATACAATATGGTTTCGTTTGGCAACAAAATATCTCCCGCCATTTGAAGTTTCCGCGGCTTCCAACATTCCTCGATCTTCCAATGGACTTCCGGCTGGGGGATACCTGAAATCTAAATATTATGCATTTAATCCGCCAACTGCATCTGATTTGGAAGTGACCATCAAAAGTCATGTTCAACAGATTCCTCTTACCTTGCCTGGTACGTGCTTTCTTTTAATTCTTCCGCATACAAAGTGTCATCACGTGTGGAGGTTACGCGGAAAATTTTGTGAAACACATTAAAATGTGTAAAAAATATGTTAAACACATTAATTACTTTAACATTAAGATTTCTGTTGCTTCTGTGTAATTACTGGTTGTTTTCACTTTTTATCTTAGTCTGCCTAGCGTCGGTGATTTTCGCGCTACAAGTACCATTCCAACGATATTTATAGTTTTTCGCTATGCAAATCGTATTTCAATAATAATAAATAAAAAAATAGCTGTTGTTATTTGAAATTTTTGACATCTTGTCACTGTAACTGTTAGAGTTTAATTGTTGTTTTTCATGCGTTTCTTGAGAGTGCGCACCTCTCAAAATGCTTTAAACCAAAATTTCACTCATTTTCTGTGAATGGCATGACAACTAGGGACTCATATCAAAATTTTTTTTTTTTTAATTACCCTGTATATAAAAAGACTAGTTTCTGAATTCAAGTATTTTCAAAAACGAGATATAAATGAAGAAATAATGTCTATTAACCAAGAACATTGCATATGGCTTTTTGCTTTTCTTTTCAATTTGGAACATTTAATGTGCTAATTCCTTTTCACACAAATCTCTAAGTATATTTTAACATTAAGGTCTTATATGACTTGCAGGGATCAATTATATGAATTCATTTAATGTGTTTCAATTTTTAGAGCTATATGGAAAACCGTAAAAAAAATGTAAAAACCGTAAAAATTAAAAAGATGTTGCTTTGATTTATAAATTATTAATTTCAGTCAAGATGGATTAGCTTCTTTAAATTTATCTACTTTTCAATAACGATATTTTTCTGTTTTTTAGGCAAAATGTAACTCTTTTGCTATGAATCTTTTTTATTGCTTTAATTTTTTTTTTTTTTTTTTTTTTTTCAAAATGTTGCACATTTGACAAAAAGAATGTAAAACAGTAGTTCGCATGTGGAAAAATCCTTATATTCAGTAGTCTCCATTATTAAATAAGTTTGTTTTTAAACTTTGAAAAATAAACATTTGCTGAAAATAGTTTGGAAAATGTGTTATTTAATCAATGAGTTCCTTGATATTTGATACAGTACCTTGTTTAGAAACAATTTTGCTTTTTAAAAGTTTGGACCAAAATGCAAATAAATTTAGTTTTTTTCTTAAAAATATTTGAATAAAATACATGACTTTACCTTAATATGTAGAATGGAATACTTGACTTTACCTTAATATGTAGAATAAAATATTTGACTTTTCCTTACTATGTACAATAAAATATTTGACTTTTACCTTACTATGTACAATAAAATATTTGACTTTACCTTAATATGTAGAATAAAATATTTGACTTTACCTTAATATGTAGAATAAAATATTTGACTTTACCTTAATAAGTAGAATGGAATACTTGACTTTACCTTAATATGTAAAATAAAATGTTTGACTTTACCTTAATATGTAGAATGGAATACTTGACTTTACCTTAATATGTAAAAATAAAATATTTGACTTTACCTGAATACGTAGAATAAAATACTTGACTTTATTTTTCAATTTGACACAAATTAAAACACGTGATTTCAGTTTATTGAAATATTTATTTAAATGAAATTATTGATCGAGCTGTGTTTTATAAATAATTAAAAGAAAATCAAGTTTTTAATTTCAAATGTGTGCTTACAATTCATAAATTAATTTACATGGCCATCATCAATGAATACCAGAACATAATATATACATTGTAATATCTCAGTGAAGTTCAATTTTAAAATAACTCATACATTCAAGTAATCATACGATTGCTCACATATCGTTTATTAAATCCAGTTTTAAAATGTTTATTGTCTAGACTTTTGAGAAAAACAATCATTCAGACATTAAAAGTTAATTTCCATTAAAATGTATATGATTACTTTTGCTATCAGTGGAAATTACTTTAATATTCGTAAAACATGATACTTAATCATATTTTTAATGTACCCTTAAAGGATACTTGTAAAGTTTAATCTGTTTCAAAATTATGCAATTACGTTGAAATCATTCCTAAAAAAAATTACGAATATTTATCAGAGAAATATATTAAAAAATGTATATGGCTATTAAAACGAATAAATAAATTTAATATTCTATATAATCTAATATATTAGATAATTTTTTAACTTGTAAGTTAACTTAACACTTATTATGAAATAATAATAAAATATTCACCATGATAAAGATTATTTCGGATATTAGCAACTAAATTTTTTTTTTTTTTTTTTTAATGCTTTAAATTTATAGTTTACCCTATTTTCCAGTGAAAAACATCAGTTTTTACCGAAAATGCTTTCGAAAGCTCAGTTAATACCATAGTTAAACTCGCGCTTTATTTATTGATTAGAAAAATAATGTTAAGAAATTGATAGTATTTACCTCCCAAAATTTAGTGTAATTCAACTACTCAAAGAATATAGCCGGTTTAAGTTAATTTATTAAAATAATATTTAATATTTTTATTTAAGCAAAATTTGTCCATTTTTTTTTTTTTCTCTGAGTATGTCTTTTCCAATTATAAGTGGTTTTTTTTTTTTTTAATTGTATCCTAATTAAGAACTTTTGGATTATTTGCTTAAAATATACTCCTTGTCTTTCAAATTAAAAAATGCCCGAGAAGAATTTAAATTTAATTTTAAAATTTAATTTTTAATTTAATTAAAAAATTAAATTTAAAAATTAAAAATTAATTTAAAATCTTTTATTTAGTTTTTGTAATTACATTTCAAAACCACTTTTCTAATAATTATATGGTAGTTGTCCAAAATTGAGCAATTATTAAAAATATTAAAATGTAATTTTTAAATTAAATATTTCTTCTTCTTCCTTAAAAAAAAAGTCAGTTTTATTTTTGTAGACGAGCTTGGTTAAACCTCGCATTTAAGAAATTTAAAATTCAATATTTCAATTTAATATTAATGAAAATAACTAGTAAATGTACATTTCATGTTGAATCAAGTTAAAAACTTTCATTAATTCATATCATTTTACAATAGTTAAAAATGTCAAAAGGTCTTTATTTTAAGACTTCATTTCGTTTATAATAAAAACAATATAAAGAAAGTACAATATTTACAACAAAACAATTATAATGACATCTTAACACAAAATAATTGTTGCTTTATCACTCAAAATGATACTTTTGCTATATTATAACTATCGTATTCATCTAAAATTCAAAAAATTTTCAAAATTGAATAGTAAAAATCATAAATGTCTTTCAATTTAGTTATAAAGAGACACTCGTCTATTGTGCCTTCCAGGAACATTTAGACATTGTCTTGGATTTCTGCCGATCTATTATCTTAATTAGATCACCAGGAACTGTCTACAGGTTTTGTAGATGAAAGTCACTGATCTTAGAAACTTGAAAGACGTGCATCTTCGGATTGCCAGCAGAGGTCTAGTAGATAGAGAAGATTTATGCTCATTCATCAAATCCGAAGGTCAATGGAATTTTTCATTTTAAATAACCAGGAACTGTCTAGAGCATATATTGTCACTGGGGACATACTGTTGATGGAGAAGAATAAATGGGGTAAGGTGTCATCAGAGGGCCAAGAAGAGGTCTTGTAATCGCTGCCCCAAAGTGGGCTGGCACACCGGGCAAGAAGTGAGAGCCAGCAGCGGTCATTCCAAATCCAAAGGACGGTATCAAAGGGCGAGTAGCCATGCGAAGTTTTTCAATTTCGGCCTCTTTCAACCTTTTTTCCTTCGCCCGGCGATTTTGAAACCAGATTTTTACTTGGGTCTCTGTTAAGTTCAAAGAAGATGAAAACTCTGCCCGTTCGGCTATGGACAAGTACTGTTTTGACCGGAATTTCCTTTCGAGAGCCAGTAACTGCTGTGTCGTGAAAGGGGTCCTTGGTTTTCGGTTGCTTTTGTGCTTCCGTAGTTGGCACTTCATTGGAGGAAGCTTCGGTGGCTCACCAACTTCTGAAAAGGAACACAGAATTAATGAGCTATAATCGTACATTATTGCACAATAATGGCTATAATACAAGAGCTATTTGTCTACAGTTTCATTAAACGAACTTGCTAAGATGGTATTTTAATTCATCAAATCTCTTTAAAACTTAATGAGACATGTAGTAAAAGTAATTATTTTTGTATTCAAAACTGTATATAAAGTCATAAGATCAGATTCCATGAGTCATTGTTGCATGTTTAAAAGAAAGGGTATTAGGATTGTTACAATGGTATTTTGATTCATCAAATCTCTTAAAAAACAATTGTGAAACAGTTCAATTGTCTCAAAATTTACAATTGCTCTTCTGCATTCACTTCTATTTATAAGTACTTTTACGTTACTTTTCTGAGATCTTTCACTGCTTTAATTTTCATGACTATGCGATAACCTATATTTGTCTTTCAATCAAAACAATTTAATAGATATGCTTTATTGACTATAACTTGGCACTCATTCCAAAATGTATATCACAGAATATATAAGATGTATTAAAAAAAGTATTTAAATCAGAAACTTTAAAAATGATGTTAGACCAGGGGTGACTAACCCGCGGCCCGCCTAGAATATTTTCCGGCCCATGAGATTTATCACACTTTTTTACAAAAATATATTTTATAATGGCCAAAGTAGTGGAAACTAATGTGTTAAAAAATACACCATGTGTGCATCCATATATTCAAAAATTAACTGTCGAAATGATAAGAAAAAATTAACTTTGATTTTAAAATAATATTCTTGCGATATATGATAAATATTGCCTGTTTTATTTATGAGTTTACAGTTATAAGTTCACAGAATAATTAAAATTATATTTGGCGAACTCATGAGGCGCGCATCTTGAACATCTAATGTAATGAATGGAATAGGTTCTATGTTTTTACTTTTAAGTGACCTCAGTGACCATTCCCTAATTTTATATGTGACCCGGAATTATGATTTATTTCAAAGAGGCCCGCAAGATCATTTGGCTTGGCCACCCTGTTCTAAATTTTTTAACATAACGTGAACCATCCCGGTATTTATAATTTGTTGTATTTTATAATTTTTTTTTTTCAATTTTTTGAAGTAAAAAGAAAAATGTTATTAATTTATTTTGATGCAGTTAAGATAAATTAAAACCTAATATACTTTATGAGAAAAACATAATCCACACTTCATTACATTAAAGAAGTAAGAATTTTATAAATTTGATTTAAATATTTCAAAAAATCCATTTCATTAGATTTCTCAAACCATAAATGAATAAATTATTAAACGGGTTAAAAACCAAACAAATCTCTCATTCAGTAATTTAGTTAATAACAATAAATCTGCCAGTAGGTGCAGAAAGCCCTTGGCCCACCATGGGGCTGTTGCGCCAATGAAGAAGAAATAACATAATAAATAACAATGTATTAATAAAATAACTTTTAACCCACAAATTTACTTCATAGTTATTTTTTGCATAATTTTTTACCAGATATAAATAACACATGTATTGCTACATTTGATAATGCTAACTTATAAAATGTTAAACTTATAAATGAATGAATCAAAGTCAAATTATTTATACTATACTAAGTCAAATTATTCTTGATTATTATCCATTACTGAAAAAATAAATTGCCAAAAGATAGTCTAAAGGGAACAATTATTTAATAGAAAAAGTAATAAAAGCTCTATTAATTAAATTTGACATGAATTTCAAACTATTTATTGTGAATCGCTTCCTTTTGAACAAATACAATAGTCCATTAAAAAGTAAACACAATTATTTTTATTTATTTATTTTTTTTTCTTATGAAAAGATTAATTTTAAATATTATCTTACGGTAGTTATTGCATGCAAACACACTTTGGTTACTCAATAAACATGGCCTTTAAACTTTAGATAAATATATGTTATTTAAAGCACTTAGTTTCCATTACTTTTAATGAAGTAATGATTTGCTTTTCTTTTATTAAAATGGTTGCATGAGCTTTTCTAATGTTTCTCAATTCATTTAAATATACAGTTTTTATTTGTTCCCAATACTCAGTTGTTCGTACTGGTTAGACATTGCATTTTCCTTACTTCAATGAGTCAACTTGAATGATAAAAAAAGAAAAAAATTGTCACAGAAATACAGCAGGTAATGGGTAGCTTAAATAAATACGAAAATAATAAATGCATTTCTGCGTAACAGTATTTTTAAATGGACAGCAAACATTAGGTATACAAAGTGAACAAAAGATTTAACTGTTATTAGAATTATTCGTGATTTCATAATCCAAGTGTGAATAATGTGAACAAATACATACGTATAATTTTTAAAAATTATTAAATAATCTAACCATTTTAAGAACAATAATAAAAATTATTTATTTTTATTAAGGTAATAATAAAAATACAACAATATTTTAATTTCACAAAAAAATTTAAACAAAAAATATTCGTTAATCCAGTTTTCGACTAAGATTTAAAATTGATTGTTGAATTCTATTTCCACTTATTTGGGTAAAAAAGATATTGTTGAATTCTATTTCCACTTATTTGGGTAAAAGATATTGTTGAATTCTTCCTATTAATAAATTCTACTTATTTGGATGAAATATATATTGTTGAAATTGATTGTTGAATTCTTCCTATTAATAAATTCTACTTATTTGGATAAAAATATAGTTGAATTCTTCCTATTATTAAATTCTACTTATTTAGATGTGTATTGTTTTTTAATGTAATTAAATTTTTTAAATAAAAAGTAACACTTCAGTGAAGTTGAGTCTCAGTTTTCGTTCTATTATACAACAAGTTATCTTTTAAAAAACAAGTTATCTTTTCAACTATTTTTGCTTTATTAATTCTGATATATTACATCTTTTAAATTTAAATCATTTCATATTCACAAAAACGTCTACTGCTTCAAGTTTCGTTAATTTAGAAAGTAGGTGTTAAAACTCATGACTGTATAATTTTATATTGTATATTATAGAAAAAGGTCTAAAACATTTTGATATTGCTTTTATTAAAAGACTTTCATAATTTTAAAAACTTTACATGCTTTGCATATGCTAAAAATAGCAACGAAAAACAAATCCAATCCATTTAGAAGTAAACATTTTCACTTACAATAATTTGTTTGCAAGCGCTATGGTATGGCTTTTAAATTCGCCACTTTAATCAGACGCGAATGCATTTTTATTGCTACGTGCGACCTCAAAAAAATCCATCTCATTAACAGAAAATAAATACGAAGAACTCGAGTCTTTCCAACCGTGAAAAATAGCCAGTTTACACTAAACAAATGAAATCTAAAAAATTAGCGTGCGTTGCACATTTTAAGTGACAATGCGCCGCCATGATTTAATCTTTCATATTCCGATTTTCACGCTTAGATCACCAACTTTTATAAATGAAATCGTTTACTCTTTCCCCCGATTTACCCTAGGGGTTACATAATCGCTCTAGTGTGCGAAAAGGGGGAAGTGGAAAGGAGTCGTAATTCCGCCTTTCAACAAAACGATGATCATTATCGAAAACGACAGCATGCGTTATGCGGTTTTATAATATCTTTGATTAGAAAAACCGTATGAATAACAAAAATAACCCCTCGATAGTAAACGCCGTTTTTCACATCCCCCCATAGCAATCCCCCTACCGTTTCCCTTATTTAACAACTGGGAATATTTACTTAACAGCAAGTCAACAGGCTAATGACACGCAAATACTCGGGATAAAAACTTTTCATTCTAACGCTAATGTAAACGTAAGTCGTCGTTTAACAGTACATATAAACGCACGCACTAGTCAAAACATACGCATAGATCTGTATCCGCCATGGTTGGTAAAAATGTGATTACTCTCAATTCTTTTAATGGCCTTCTTTAAATTTGCCATTTGAAAAGTGCATGTCTAGCGCACGGGACGGATCATTAATCGCAGACCAACGTGAATCTATCACGCAATTCGAACTGGTATTGAAGAATACATCAGCCAAGAATAGTTCATAAATTCACAACAGTTGCGAATCAACTTAATGGAAATGGATAAATGCTTTGCAAAGTTTTATCAGCAATTACCAGAAACAAATCCAACGCATTACAAATAAGGTAGGACATGGTTGCGTAACCACGGACGGTTCTTCTGACTCATTGTGGTTGTAAAAGGTTTGATATAATTATTTGTCAACTACATTAACTGAGAAATGCTAATAAGTAGAATCAAATTGCGCTTAAAATTTTTGTGCGATTATTAAATATTAATTCCAATAAAATAAGTCCAATTAGTATAACCAAATACAGATTATCTGTCAGATAATGCATACAACATAAAATTTTAAAAATAACAAAATGCTGGAAGCTTTTTATTCAAGTTTCATCAAAATTAATTTTTACCACTAATTTCTAATATTTCAGCTAATAATTCTCTTATACCAATCATTTTTTCCACTACTTAAGTTTGAATGAGATTTGATTTGTCGCTCTAAGGTCATTTTGTGCACACTTTAGGCTAATTAGACCGGAACCTACCGAAGATTATGAAGAGTATAATAATGAAATAATTATTTATAACTGGAATTAACAATGCTTTGAATAACAGAAATGTGTTAAAAAGCCATTTTTATTACTTGTTTAAAACTTGAATAATCCTATATTTATTAAGGAATAACATATTACAAAAATATTCAAGTCAAAATTTACATCGAAAACAAATACTATTGTTGCATACATAAATTATAGCTATACTTCTGAAAAAGGATGATAAGTAATTAAGTTTCCTATTTAATAAAACTTTTTTTATTGAATTTTATAAACCAAGTTTCCACTTACATATCAATAATAGAAATTATTTCTCTTGAGTTCTATTATTAATTTTGTATTTCCAAAAATTGTCATGATATTAACTCTTAAAAAGTTCACCATTATCTAAATTACTCAGGCAAATATTAGCTCTATTTCATTTTAGTGAATGGTAAACACTTACCTGTACTATATTTTTGATGTGTATATTTGACTACTAAGAAGAAATGAATGCAATTATCACTCCAGTTTTTAGTTAAATCTGAATATTAAAACTTTCATTTTAAAGGAATTGCTTTGAATTCAACTTTTTTTATACTGAAGGATAATTTATAGTTTATATATTTTAATTCGAGTATGCATTTTTGATTTAAGGTTTCATTTTCACTTTTGTCAAATTCTTTTATCTGTTGTATTTTTAAGAGCATTTAGATAAATTGAGATAAAGAATACATCTCAAAGTATCAAGTCAACACGTAATATTCTTCGACAGTCACTCTTTTTGATATTTGATTCTAATTTATAAGAAATTAAAATTTATATTGAATATTGATTTGTTCATTCATGTCTCAGATTAAGTACAAAAAAAGTCTCGAAAGAGAATTCCCAATTATGTTGAATAGGAAATGCTATTATATTACATACAACAAGCATTTTTTTTTCCCTTTTTTCCCAATGCAGCTGGCAAACACTTAGACAGCTGTCTTGGATCTGCT
>BPLR01018957.1:0-40423 GCA_021605095.1 Caerostris extrusa
GCCGTTTAAATATTGTGATGGCAAAATGGGGTTCGGTATGGCCCAGACTTCCTCTCCGTGGTGAACCTTGAAGGATGGGGGAGGGGGACATATGCCATTCTAGTGCTGAATGACTTTAGTTGAAGACTCAAAAACAGTAATTAATAATAAAGTATGCATTGTGCTCTGTGTGTGATGGAACTCATTAATCTTCTGTTTTTATGTATGTTATTCAACCTTCAATGATCGGTTATGAAAAAAAAATTAATATATAGAATCGACTCAAATGATCGGTCGTATACAGTAAGAACACCCATATCTGGTCTAACGTTTACTTATATCGTGCGAAATGTAGAGCATGCCTAACGCTATTTAAGACAATCGAAACAGACACATTGTATCAACTCTTTTTAATTTTCTTTGATAAAATTTTTCACATGCCTTTTCTCTGATAAAGATAAAGGCTTTTTGTGTAAAAGAAAAAAGTTTTTTCTCTCTTGATAATTTCTTATAAGAATAAGTCGTTCTTTTTTAGACAATTATGTAATTTTTTCCTTTTACTTTTTACGTTATTCGTATAGATGCCAATATCATTGAAAAATATTATCGAACTATGGTTTATTTCGCCAAATTTAGCTCCATGTATACATAACATATTTCAAAAATTCAATGTTTCAGAAGCAATAATTTTGGATTAGTGCTGGGGAATCGCAACATTACGTAATTCATATGAAAATAATTCTTTTTTAAATTTCACTTTTATTCTCTGAGTTAGAGCTCTGAATTTAGCTTCAAAAGTTAAATTTAGTTCAATTGCTGTAAATAGAAAAGCGTTTTGCCTTTAAAAAAAATAAAATTAATTATACAAATTAAGTTTTGCGTCAAAGGTTTCAATAAAGAAAAAATTATTTTTCAAACACACTTCTACGATTTCTTTTTACGAAAAATTTTATTTCTTATTTATACTATAAATAAAAAATAAAAATAATTTTTTTTTTTATTAAATAAGTTTCATAGTCATTTAATTTAATTCTAAGACATGGAATCCAACAGTTCCGTCATATATTTTAAAATTGAAGATTTTTAACAATCCTTGCAAACCTACCATTAACCAACATCACTTTTCCGTGAGATATGCAACAAAGAAGAAGAAATAAAATTAATTACTGAAATAAAATGGGTTTAAATGTTTTAGTAACGAAAAGTTTATTTTTCAAAACACATTTTTACGTTTTCTTTCTGTATAACTTTAAAAAAGTCTCATAATCATTGAATGATCATTTAATTAAATTTTCAGTTATGGAATCCTACGGACAGTTGACTTCTAAGCTGCTTTTCCGTCTTGTTCTCCGAAATATATTTTAGGGGCCTGAATGGTCTAGTGGCTAGCGCTCTGGCGTTCGGTACCACAGGTTTCAGGTCCCCGGCGGTGCCATGGATGTTTGTAGTGGTTCAGGAATCCACTTTAAGCCCTCATGTGCAGAAGATGACCGTACAGCGGTAAACCAAACCGAAATATATTTTAAAATTGGATTTTTTTAACACTCCCTTCAAACCTATCGTTAACCAGCATCGCTTTTCAGCGAGATATGCAACAAGAAGAGTTTTAAAGCGCAATTCGGGGCAATAGCAAATCTCGATCATGAATTATGTCGCTTGGCGGCGTACAAAGAGTGGGAAAATGAAAATACTGGACACTTTCCATACACTGTGTAGAAAATATGCTCGCCGCATTTCTCATCCGTCAGAAGATTGCTAAGTAAACAGCTGAGAGAATGGCATCCCTCCACCCCCATCGTCAGGCTCATGAAATCTCATGGCATTTATTTATTTGCTTGCTCCCATTATTTTCGTCTTTTTTTTTAATGACTGGCGAAGAAGAGAGAGGTAGGGCATTTCGGAAATAAATAAAACGGCTGTTATGTTATACGCCGTAGGATTCTTATTCTTACAATTGCTCGCTTTTGAAGCGGGATAAGTGTTTTTGAAGGATCTTTCTTTTTTTCTTTCTTTCAAATTCAAGCACGTGTTGAAAAAAGGAGAAAAACTCCATTTCCATATATCACGGAAACAGCACGCCGTTTTAAAGACTGTTTTTCAACTCGGCAATTCTTCCTTTCGTTTGTTTTTATAAGTTGCATATTTATTTGTTAATTCATCAGTACTCGAAGAATTTCTAAAGATTAAAATGATAAAAAAAAAAAACATGATTTCAGCTTAATTTTTGAAAGAAATACTTGTTATTATATTTTTTTATGAAATAGAGCATATTATAGCATAAAATATTCCAGAATAAATTTCAATATTAAAATTCAATTATTTAAATTTAAGGATCAAGAGAAATCAAGAAATCTAAGAAACATTTTCGAAAAAAATGAGACATATTAACCATATTAACCATCATACTAAAAATGTTATACTGTTTTTGTAAATAGGTTCTTTTTTTTGAAATTTGCTCCAGGGAGTAAAAATCGTAATTTTTATTAATTATGTCAAACATATAGCATCTTTTTGCTCTTTTACCTTTTGTTTAATAAATAGACTTTACAAACAAGTCAAATTTGTTTTGCTTCTGTCACTTTCTTTACCTGAACTTCATTATCCTTAATTTATGGACATGAGTGTATATATATATATATATATATGTTGTGTTCTACTGCTGCTGGCAATGTACAGAGACAGTTAATTTTATATAAAAGCAAGGACTGCACCGCTGTTACCCATTTAGCACTACACAGGGAGCACGTGTAGCTTGAAGATAGGCTATGGACAACTACCCCTACGACGCTCTACGATCCCTATTAGACCGGGACCTACGGATCAAAGTGGATTCGAACCACTACAAACATCCATGGCACCACCGGTACTCGAACCAGAAACCTGTGGTTTCCCTAGCTACTCGGCCATCAGAGCATATAGGTATAATACATATTTTAAAAATTTTATTCCTGGAAATATTACATTTTAGTGGAATTATATATAATTCCACTAAAATGTATATATATATAAAGATAGTTTATAGTTGTAGTACTTTACTGAATTATATACCCCAAGACTCACCAAATGAGTAAAAGAATTTAAAAAACAAACATTAAGTATTATAAAAATACCCGCATATTTTAAAACCATAGGTCCCGGTCTAATAGGATCGTGTAGAGCGTTGTGGGGGTAGTGTTACTCGCGTCCGTAGCCTATCTTCAATCTACGCGTGTCCCCTGTATAGTGCTATGGGTAACAGCAGTGCAGCCCTTGCTTACGGCATAAAAATTAACTGTTTCTGCATTGCCAGCTGCATAAGAAACAACACACACACACACACACACACACATATATAAAATATATATATATATATATATTCATTTGTATATTTATTATTCGAAAATCCGTTTTTACTCATTTCATATCGACCAAGACTCACCAATTAGGAAACCATTAAAAAAACCTGTAAGTATTCAAAAAAAAAATGTCCACATACTTGATTGTTTTACATTTATTAAATCTAATTAGAATTAAATATTACATATCCTTAAGAAATACCAGTAAAATCGCCTTTCACAATTTTTGTCATGACATCTCAAATGATTGCAAGTTTCAATTTGTTAAATCGACATCAAATAAGCGAACTAGTAAAATAATTAACAAAAAACCCCACTAAATATATAATCTGTTGTTTACGTAAATAGCCATTGGAAGATTGATACCCAATTACGAAATAAAAAGCTACTTCATATCAAGACAATATTATACCGATTTTTTTCATTTTTTAAATATGTGCCAAGTATATAAGACGTAATATTTTGAATTTTTGCAAATTCATTTATTTTTGGTTTTGGTGTCTCTTTTATCCAAAAGAAAGGCTATAATCTAGAATTAAATCACAGCTGAGATAAAAAAAAATTTTGGGTTTAGTTCCTGAGGAATTTTGTAATAATAAGGCTCCTAATGGGGCTTTTTGGGCTAATAGTTCTCTAATGGGCTTTTTTTTCTGTCGTAAAGGCTTTAAATAAACAAAAAGCAGAAACTAATCTTACTCTTATTATTGTCCTGAAGAATTTGAAAAATAGAACATAAATCTACGGCTCTACTAGAAAGAAAATGATTGAATTGTGTGACGACAGAAATTGTAACTTCTGCAAATAACTAACAAATTAGCAGTAACTATTAGATTACATTCTACAATCTAAATTTACTATTAGATTACAATTTACTGAGCTCTCTCACTGCTGTTTATAGTTCCTCAAATGCTTTTATCATTTGTGTTTTATTTCAAGAAGTTTTGACAAACAATTAAAAAAATTAATTATTTTGCAGGTATTAAGATTTTATCTGATTAATAAATAACTTCTAATAATAAATCATTAAAGAAAGTATCAACGTAATAGATTTTTAAATATTTCTTCAAGAATTCAATGGTTAATTTTAGAATTAATCTCAGATGAAAATGGGAAATTACATTGGGAAAAATTCTACAATGAAAATTTTTCGTTTTGTTTCGATACAAAGTATTCAAACCTCGCATCAAAAGGGGGGTTTTAGAGTTGAAACTAAAATTGTACGATTCATTAAATGAAATAATGATTGCCGTAAAATTTTATTTTTTTTTTTATGAGAATTGTGCTTTTTGAGAGCAATTTTTAGTATTTCTCTAGTGCTACAAAATACAAGCATTTCTATTAATATACTAAAACTGGTTTTATTTACATAATTTCTGAAATAAGAAGAAATAAATAAAATTTAACTTAAATCATAATATAATAAAACTGAATATTCGTTTGCCAATTTAAAAAATAACCCGAAACTATGAATTATTTTATGAATCGCGAATAAACATTTTTGCTCTATTACATCTGGCAACATCACAACAATAAAATATTAATATGAAAGATATATGTTTACTGAAACATCCTTTAAATTGTATTTTATTTAAGATGATTGTCATTTCTCTGTTAACATATTTTTGCAAATTATTTTTTTTCTTTCCATTAGTATTTTCACTTCTAAGTGTTTTTGTCCATTAAACTGCTAAACTTGTCAAAGATTTTTATAGTATAAGAATAAGTTTGATCTTTCAGCGCTCACCATTCTTCGGTGTCGCTGCAATTTAGAACAAATGGGAGAAGTGGCTTCACAGTCTCCACCATCTCCATACTACACCTAATTGAAGAGTAAGCTGGCACCTACCTAATACAACTCACCAAATCACGTGTGTGAGAGGTGCCTTTTCTACAGTATTAGGAACGACGTGGAATGTGTAAACAGCAATTTTGGAACAACAGACAACCCAGCCCCCTCACAGAATGGCATTTGAAGGATGGCATTCTCATATTCCGTCCCTCTTTTTTTTCAAGCTTAGCAGAAGAATACATAGCTATAAGGCTATTGGGCCATCCCTGCAGGGACATGGAAGATTTTGGGAATGGCATTGTTTTCTGGAACATTCAATCAAGATAGGCTCGGAAACCGAACGAGAAATCAAGAAGACCCTTGCTGTCTCTTACGAGGAATTTTCAAAGTGCGGATTTAAGGTCATCCTTATAAAAGTAGATGGGAGGTTTTATCACATCATCAATAAGTCTCCTGTCTGACACATATATGGTAACAGACTGTGACAGACCCATACGAATTTCGGATAGTATATCCTTTCAAACGATGATGCCAAAATCTTATGACATTCTTGATAATTAGTTCACAGCTTGCAATGGTTTGAGTGCCCGCAGTTTAGTAATTTTGAAACGATGGATAAAAGAATTTCATCTGTTGAGTTAAACAGTGTTTTTTGATGGGAACAAATACTATTAAAACCAAATAATGACTTGATAAGCGTTGCAGGAGACTCCCACCAGTAAAATCTTAAAAGTGCGGTAATGTAAAATGATAAAGGCTCAGTAAAATCAGTAAATTAGTAAAATGATAAAGGCTCTGGTCATGAAAATCGGCAGTTGTTCTGAAAACAAAAAAAAGTCCACAAAATAGTTTTTAAAGACATACATGTGAAGTTACCGGGAGCCCACTGACACCTTAAAGATATCAGAAGGTAGTGTGTTTGTTTACAATTTACAGAAATTTGAGCATGCTCTCACTCTGGACCGAAAACAACAACGCGTCGACGATTCAGAGCGCTGCTTGAGCTGTTCAGAGAAATAAAAAGGATTTCTTGCGGGTCGGTATGTGATTATGGATCCACTGCTACATACCTGAATCAAAAATGATCGTCAACTGACTGGACAGCCGGTGAAAGCCGTTCCAAATGACCAAAAACTCAAGAATCAGAAGCACGATTATGGCATACGTATTTTGGGACGAGCATGATATTTTTGTTCACAGATTATCTTCAGAAAGATAAAACTATCTAAAGCGAATATTTATCATTATTGGTTGGATTGAGTGTAGAAATTGGTGGAAAAAAGGGCTACTTCACCAAGACAATGACCCATGTCAAATTGATGAAAACTATGGTTATTGAATAGATACGCTTCGAATTGCTTCCCCCACCAACCGCACTCTCTCCGGATCTGGTCCCCAGCGACTACTGAGTTTATGCAGACATCAAAAACGTTGCTTCAGGAATTAAATTTGGCTCGAATGAGGAAACAATTGCTGAAACTGAGGCCTGTTTTGAGAGCAATGACAAATCTTTCTACAAAAAAGGCATCGAAAAATTAGAAGAAAGTTGAATGAATGTATCTCTCTTTGAAGAGAGTATGTTTAAGGATAAAGTCGAATTTCTAAAAAAATTGCTTTTCTTTGCTAGACCGGAGACTTATTGAGTGATGTGTTAATTTACTTTATGGGCATAGCTCTTTCTGAAGCCCAACACACATCTCGGGCCACTCCATTCTATTCTTATAATGTATAAATTTAAATGTTCAACTCTTCAATTTATTGCTAAATGGAAATAGGCTATTCATTTCATGATCTATTTATTTCAATCTCATTTAGACGTGGGGATTTCATATTAACTTACTCGCGGAAATCCTATGGTGGAAAAGTTTGGCGCTGGAGATGCTT
This sequence comes from Caerostris extrusa, assembly GCA_021605095.1. NCBI lineage: Eukaryota > Metazoa > Arthropoda > Arachnida > Araneae > Araneidae > Caerostris > Caerostris extrusa. The sequence continues at coordinate 6,988 of BPLR01018957.1, forward strand.
CATCGACTATACCGGTGATGGATCCCCAGATTTCGTGAAAGGACCACCAGATGATGGCCCCAAGCATTTCGCAACAATTCAGAAACCCCTATTTTGATTAATGATAGCTCTATTTCTCGTCTGTGCTATGCAAAATTAATTAATTGCCGCACTGCATTTGTTGTGGAGGGAAATTCAAACAAACGCGCCTCCGAGCGAAATCGATTAAAAGAAACGGAGATGATTCCCTACCCCAAAGCAGCACTGAAATATTTCCGGTACACATAGCTATTCATGACAGTCAGATTTAAGGAGTTAATTTTCACATGTGTTTATTCACATACCATTCTGCAAAACATATTTTTGTGAAAATGCTAATTATAAGCGATATTTCCTAAAAAGGTCCACAGATATTCAACAGAAAAGTCGTAGGTGTTTTACCTGGATTTCGCTGGTGAAATTTCTTTGCAAGCACAAGGTGGGGAATGCGGTAATGTAATTATGGGCGATATTTTCTGAAACGAATCTGGTTTTATGGCCCAGCGCAGTATTACTTTGAATGGGATTTTCGCATGTTTAAATGAAATGACTTTCCTTTCGAAAGGGAACAGAATTTTACACCATTTTATCAAAATTAAGATGAATGCATGAATTTATTAAAATTTTACATTTCTAGATCAGTACGATTTTTTTTTTTTTAAAATGAGTCTTCATTAGCAAAACTAATCGTTTTTCTTTCAGTACAGATTCTAATATAATATGCATAAATTTTTTCTCTTTGTGTTATTTGTAATGTACACTTATTCCAAAATAATAAAAGAAAAAAAAACAATCAAAGTGTCATTTGTTTCACTTTTTAGTAAACAAAAAAACGAATTATCCATATTTTTAACATTGTTCCTCATTTATAAAAGATTTTGCCCATAAGACTTTCTAAATTTCCTATTTTTCTTAAAGATTACATTTTGTTGAGTGGCTGCTGAATATTGAAAATCTTAAATTTAAGTTAGTTCTTGAAATTAAAAAGTTAGGAAAATGGATGATGTAAATACTGAAGCAAAGTTGTATGGCAGTGAAATGGGTTTTCACGTACTCAGTTCACCGTCCTTAGAAACACTGTCCTCATTCAATGGAGCATCGGGAGCTTTATCTTTCACCAAGGAATTTGATTAAACGAAAATCACAGAGGCTTTCAAATTAAGTGAATAGGAAAAGGGGCACTCCTATAACATTAAGGTCTTAAAAATTTATTTGCCCTTTCCAGGACTATTTTGGAATTAAACTGAGCCATTGAAGTGGGCTCGATTATTGTATGTAAAAATTAAATAAAACTATAATTTTATTGATGATAGACTTTAAATAGATGTCAGAACGATAAGTTTTAAAATAATCTCAGATCTTATAACATCTAAGCATATATATTCATTTTGATAAAATGCATAATTTTTATTATTTAAATGCATTAAACACGGGTATAATGTTATTACATTAATTAAGCGGTAATGGGAAAGTGTTATGTCCGTCATACTAAATGCATTATCTTTTACGTACATTTCTCCTCAGAAAGTTTGAAGATTATAGATAAATGAAATTATTACAGGGCTTACAGAGACATTTTTGGATGTATTTTAATCTCGTAGATTCATATTTAAAATCACACCTAATCTCACCATTTTATCTAAAGGCCAGCTTTACTCTTTATTTTTTACTACATTTATTTTTTTCAAGAAATAATTAACTCCTCGATTCCAGTAGTGAGTTTATATTTAAAAAAATTGTTGAAACATTTAACAGCAATATAAAAGTCAAGACAATATAACAGTAAATGAGAAAAAAGACCATGACTTTTAAAAACATTTTTTGACTATATATATAAATGTTCTGACATTTTGAAGTGATGAAAACAAGTTTTTCTTTTTTCCAGAAAATTATATTTTTGAGAAAAAAATTTATTTTAAATATTTTGAAATTATATTTTGTGATGAAATTAATTTTTGAATAACGTAAACATATAGTGGTAAAAGTAGATGGTGTCAGAGATGGATGGGGACAGTTGTTGTTCATTTGAAAATGATGGATACTTATTTCTTCATGCATTTTGACCCAATTTTTTCGAAGAATACACACATTTTCCCTCACAATTTCTTCAACTTTGGCTTTTCAAACATCTTTAAATACAAAATATTTAAAAGAATTATGTAACGTTTTAAAAGTGATACTACCATAAAAAAATTATAAAAATTGAAATATGAATTTTACATTTTATGAACAATTAAGCTGCATTTCATATTTACATGCATATAATTGATTATATTGTAATATTTAAAAAATTTATACATGTTATACTGACATATTTTTTTTTCTTAGTTCAATTGTTTTATATTTTAGATGCAATATTTGTTGTTATATATAAAATGCTTCACCTATATCGTATATATACACTCATGACCATAAATTAAGGATAATGAAGTTCAGGCAAAAGAAAAAAAGAGACAGAAACAAAACAAATTTGACTTATTTGAAAAAGTCTATTTATTAAATAAAAGGTAAAGAGCAAAAAAAAGATGTTATATGTTTGGACATATTAATAAAATTGCGATTTTTACTCCCTGAGCAAATTTCAAAAAAGAACCTATTACAAAAAACAGTATAACATGAAAGGTATGAAGGTTAATATGGAGTATGTCTCCCGGACGATGCAATACAGGCCCATAAACGCCTCGGCATGTTGAGTATCAAATGATCAATCTGATCTTGGGGAATATTACACCTCTCATCCAATGCCCTCCGAAGTTCCGGTTGACAGGTGGGAGGATTGATGGGTTGTACCTCGTCGGCCATGCATATCCCACACATGATCTATTGGATTCAAGTCCGGTGAGTATGCTGGCCAATTGAAGGCAATTGTTTGCACGGTGAGGACGGGCGTTGTCATCCATAAACAGAAATTCAACACCCATGGCGCCTTTTTAACAAACGTACATGCTGTTCCAGAATGACATCCCCGATAGATGTGGCCTGTCATCACAAGACCACTGTTGCGGTGTCCAAAATGCATGCTCTCTACTCCAGGTTAATCGCAGGCGACAGTGAGTTGGTAAGTAACACAATATCTGACAGGCTTACGAGCATATAGACCAATGTGTCCTAAGCGTTCGTACACGGTCTGCCTTGAAACTATCGTGTACCGGTAGCTGAAGAGAGCTAACAGACGAGACAGGTCTGATGCTGTGTTCCGTTTTTTTTCTTTTTGGCAGTAACTGCTAAATACCGGTCCTCATTCGGCGTTGTAACTCGGGGCGACCTGTGCTGTAACATCTATTCACATTACAATCATCTTTGAATCGTTGCCAAAGCCTGGAGATGACACTCTGGGCGATTCCAAGTTCCTCGGATACTTCCAACTGGGTACGTCCACATTCCAGTCGTCCGATACTCCTACCACGTAAAAAATCATCCAAATGCTTCACTTGTGCCATAACTATGCGGTTATTGCACTGAAAGGCTTTAAAGCGCTTTGTGGTAGAACAATTTTACTTCTTTGCCACCATTCCTTATATACCCCTCTCTTACACTCGTCATTGTGACGTACCATCCGCGCCATCTGGTGGTTTCCCTGTAATTTGCATATTTCCCTCCAAGATGTGTGTGATAATCCTACAGGCGAAATTTTTTATTTTAGAGTTCAATTTCAGTGTGATTCTGAATTATCCTTAATTTATGGACATGAGTTTATATAAATATATAAGTTTGGGTGATTTATTTTCCTTGCGTTGATTATATATCTGATTAAGATTAGTAAAGTGGTGGGAAATCTTTTTTTTATTTAAATCACTGCTTGGGAATTGTTACTGAAAAATATGAAGTTATTCTTCAGTTATTCTGAAGATATATTGAACTTTTTCTAATGCAGCTGGCAAATACTTAGACAGTTATCTTTCATGCCATAAGCAAGGGCTGCACCGACGTTATTTACTTAACACTACCCAATGGGTGCGTGTAACTTGAAGATAAGCTGCGGACGCGCGTACACAAATACCCTTGCAACGTTCTGCAATCACGTTAGACCGGGAACTACGGTTTAAATTGATTCCGAACCACTACACACATGCATGGTAACTGCTGGGACTCGAAACTCGAAACCAGCGTTACTGGGCGCCATAGTGCTAGCCACTCGGCCATCAAGCTCCAAATGTTTAAAAATGTTTTCTTAAATGTTTAGGAGAAATTTAAAAGTTAAAAGAGTAAAACTTTTTATCAAATATATTCATATTATCTCTTCTGAATTTTAAAAAAAAAAGCAAATGAAAATTGGGAACAGAAACAGAGTAGCATCAGGAAACAGAGAGTAGCACCTTAAACTATTATGCAAAACAAGCTTGATTGGAAAAAAGTTTTTTCAGTTTGAATAGAAAATGGTAAAAAGTCTCTTTAAGAAATTTAAAATTATATAAAAAGAAATAATTATTTAATATTAGATAATGATGTTTTGTGAAAGCACTCTTTTAAGATTTTAAAGGTCATTGCCTTTCCAGAAATTTGAATAATGTAGTTGTAACAATAAATGATAATTTATCTACTTCACCTTAGAATTCTCAAGAAGAAAAAAATATATAGTTCGATTAAAAGAAAAAAATTCTATGTAAATAAATGCAGCGGCAAATTTATTATATCCCCGTTATAAAGAGCATTGTTTCTCCTACAGCATTTTTGATTAAATAATTATCACAGCAAATCATCTGGGATTTGACGTTGAAAAAAATTATGTCAAATGTAGCAGAATATCGAAGTTCTGGTTTTGGAGCCGAAATTCAATTTGGAATTCCTGTTAAAAACTTCAAGCCAATTACTCGGTAGTTTGGGTTTTGTATAAGGCAGCCATTGAACCCACTAGTTTAGCGCTTACCGCAAATTCTTCGAACATCTTCAGTCTGCGAAAGATATTGTTTTGCTAAACATGCTAAACAACATGCTAAACATAACTTCTCGTTCCAGCTCCTAAATACCTTGGAGGAGGACTTAAAAACAGCAACCTGTCTACCAAGATAGCTCCAAAATGCTCTATCGGATTCAGGTCTGGAGATCGAGCTGGCCATTCCATTCGCTCCAAACCAAGACTCGCTCAAGATATTCCTCAACAACTACAGCTCGGTAAGGCCGTGCATTATCATCCCTCAGAATGAAAATTGCCAATTGCACCGGCATATTGTTGGACATATGGATCAAGGATCTCATCCAGATTTATCAAACAAGTCACAGTTCCTCCCCGGAACACATGCAGGTCAGTGTGACCAATGAGTGAGATCCCTTCAAAAACCATTATTCCTCCACCTCGGTAACTGTGTCTTTCAATAGTGTTGGATTGGTGGTATCTGGTGCTTTGTTCCTCCAGATCAGCTGACGTCCTGAATCGCTCTCCAGTGTGAATCTGGGCTCGTCTGTAACGATTACGGGGGGCTCATCACTGTCTGTCCAAGAAACGTGTTCTCTTGGCCAAGATAAAAGCGGCCCTTCTCTTTGTCGTCCATTGAGGGAGGCACACACCACTGGTCGCCTTGAATAGAGACGTGAATTGTGAAGGCGCCTTCGCACCGTACTAGCGGATATTCTTCTCCCTGATGCTACAGAGTGGTCTGCAACAAATAGCGACACAGAAATGCTTCTTCTCCTTCGGGACGAAAGAGCTATAAAAACGGTCTTCTGCAAGTGTTGTAGCTCGTGGTCGACCTGGAACATGTCTTCTATACACATAAACATTGGTTTGATATTGATTCGTCATACGGTGGACCACACTGTGAGACACATTAAGACGCCTAGCAGCATCAGCCTGGGACAACCCCCTTTCCATCCTTCCGACCGTCACTTAACGAATAGGGGAAAACGGCTACCAGACATTGACGGACACCCCTGCCTATTGTCAACAAATTTGCTAAAAGAAGTTGTAAATCATCAAAAGTTACACGCGTAATTACGAAATCCTGATATTTTTGCATTATTTTTCTCTCAACAATATATACCTGTTCTTTTCTATAAAAAAAGTGGTAGCTAGAGTTTTTGCATAAAAGTTCGTTTTTTATCATTTATATAAACTATACATTTTATTGTTACTGTCATTTTTTATAGTAAGCTTCGAAAAACATGTTGTTTAATTTTTGGGAGGTCAGTGCATTTGCAATTTCAAACTTAGTTACATCTGTTTAGTTAAATCCGCTAGATTAGAATCTTCTTAGTAAAACCTGGGAATGGAACGTTTTTCAAGCAGTGAAGAATCAGAAGGTGCATAATCAAAATTAAACTGCCCAAATATAAAAATATTACATAGAAAGTCTAATAATTTACAAAAATTTTATAGTACTTGCAATTTTTCGATCTTAGCCCATATTAATCTTAGGTTTTGTACCTAAAAATTTAGTATTTTTTTTTTTAGCTGTTAAGATTTCAAAATTAATTTATTTTAATACAAAACATTCAAAGTGTTTAATTTAATGAAAAAGATAAGGTCATTTGGTGTAATATATTTAGTTTTCATATTTATTTTTTTATGAATACAGTTTTTTTTATTGTTCTGATGCTCCCAAAAGTTGACCAATCATATTGTAAAAGAATATATAATTTTTTATATACATTTTTTTTTATAAAAGAAATTTAGTTTATTTGCTTTTTAATGCAGATAATTTGACATCGTATTTGTAATTCCATATTAAATTGAGCATCTACATCTAATAAATTTTGGCACAGAAGTAGGATTGAAATAACATTCGTTAGGAGGTAATTAACAATCATGCTTATTTGTGGAGGCAAAAATATCTTTAATTCAATTGACAATTAAAATTTTATCTTGATATAGCTTCAGGGATCTATATCAAGATAAAACTCATAATAAACAGTCTTAATGTCCAGTTTTTATAAAAAAAAAAACATGTACAATTTTATTTTTTAATCAATAGTATATGCCGGAATTAGCACGATACACCTGTAGGCTGAATGTTCCACCGTTATGATCAAATGAAAGGAATGAGAGAAACCCCTCAGGAACCATATCTGAAGATGTTCGTTCATAATTGTGATTATCAATATGCGAGTGCAGTGTAGTCTTCTCTTCTTTTGTGCCCAGGAAAACACTGAATCTACTACATATCTACTGTTTCTGTGGTGAAGGACCTCAAATCAAAGCTACTGGTATAAGAAATAACTATATTTCTTAACTTTTTATTTTAATTTATTCGTATTTAATATTATAAGGTATACATAATTAATACTTAAAGATATAAGGTACTTCACTTTTAGAATTTTAAATTGCTAAAAATTAACTAAACAAACGGATAAAATGAAGGTCTTTCATTGGATCCTTTTGTGTGTTTATCTCTGAATATGGAAGGATTCGGCTATGTCCTCTTTTAATAAGCGCAATATATTTTTATTTTTGCTGAGTGTTTTTTGCGAAAAAATTGTAATGAAATGAAAAAAAAAATTGAATTTAAGTTCAAAAAATAGATTCAATGATCTCAAAATTCTCCGTTTCATCACTTAAAGAAATATAATTCTCATTTCTTAAACCATGACTTCACACGAGTGAATTTTGGTTTCAAAATTATGGAAATATTTCGGTATAAATATTAAAACTAAATAGCACGTAGAAGCATAGAAAAATAGATAATCAATGTAGGGATATAGATACCAATAGATAACTAGATAATCAATATAGTAACAGACAACTACACTGACCAATATAGGTAATGGACAACTAGATAACTAGTCTAGTAAATATTTAGATAAGCAATCTAGTAATAGTAAAATAATAACCAATCTAGTCAAATATGCCTTTAAATAAAATATTGATACATAGATTAGTAACTAGTGGCCCAGTGATAAAAGTTTACTTTTATCGTAAGAATAATATATTTAAATCCAATGGAGGCATACATTGCAGTTCAGAAACGAAGACGATATTTCTGCATCGGCAATCAGAGGAGGGTTTCAGGCGAGACAGGTTTTCACTCATGCAAATGCGAGAATTCGGAAAATCCTCCCGAACGGAATGGCTTCATGTTTTACCCATCAGTGGACTGTTCGTGGCGTATCTAAGAGAACACTCGAGCTTCTTATGAATTTAATATTATTTTGAGAACGCAAATTCAGAGTAAACCGACAATCGAGTTATACAATTCTTGAATGTAAAAGATATTTCATAAGCCAGAAAGTCTTAGTTTTAAATAGTCCTATTAAGGTTTAGAAAATTGAATTAACAAAAGTAAATTTAAATATTATCGTGTTTGATTGTAGTGGTTCTTTTGGTTTTAAATTTTGTTGTGCAATTTTGTTTTATGGAGAACTCTCAAGATCTTCAAGTTGGTGTGCTTGATTTCATCTATGTTTGTGTCAATTGGAAGTCTTTTTTTACAACAATTTTTAGATGTCTTTCATTTCTTGGCCTTATAATGTAGTATTCATATTTTGCGTTAGTTAGATATGTTATGATTTTTCTGTAAGAATCCTCAGTATCTGAAATATTTTAATGTAGCCTTTGGTGAGTTTGTTTTCTGTCTTGGGAATTTCGATGGTATTTCTTGAAGAGCATGTGTATAGTTCGGCTGTTAATGCAAGCATTATTGAGGAGGCTTGGTGGAGAATCATCATCAGTTTCTGTTGCTTGGGCATTTGAGGTAGTTTTTCTTATGTTCGCAAATTTGTTGTTAACAGGAATTTGAATGGATTATGTTTTTCAGTGGCTTTTGCAGTTTGTTTTTTCCCCGGTGTTTTGAATCCATCATCAGACAAGTTGATTCATTTAGCTGGTTTAATAATATCATCAGCAGGTCTTTTGACAGCCCTGGCATCGTTACTCTCTAGTATTACGATTTTCATTCATTGTATTTACATTACCAATTTTCGCATTATTAACGTTATTATTATTGATAATAGCAGTATTTATTTACATGAGCAATAACCTTTTGAAGGTCGTTAGGGTCGTTGTTAATAATATTAGTTATACTCATTTACAGAATCTATTTTGGTTTTAGGATTGATCGCATGAATATTACAGTTTTTAACAGGGCAATCAAAGATTCAACTTACCCCTTCTGTCCTCAAGTGATGTTGCCAACTGAATTTCAGCACGCTGCCCATAATGTGGATAATTGCTTTGGATTCTTCAGGAATTTGTCTTGGTTACTTTTTATTGTAGAGTTATATTGCAAATGGGCTTCTTAATGCGGCAATTTAATATTCTAAATCTGTAATATTCTGGCATGTTTCCTTTGCTCGTCTTTCTTCCTCAGTAACACACATTCCTTCAGGAATATCGGCTTTTACAGAATAGTTAGCCTCCATCCTGGCCCTTAAGAGTGCCGGTCGCCTGATCAATACTAAACTCCATCCCTTCTTCGCAATTCATCGTCGAATCTGAGAAGGTGAGAAAAAACGCGTCTGCTCTCGTCGGCAACCAAATAACTCTCTCCCCTCCCTACGATGTCCATCGCCTCCGTTTTATAGTTCACTTTCAGTAGGTGTGGTGACACCATATTAGAGTCTATATCCGTTGGGCAGACGCCCCCCATCCCCCATCCATAAATCCAAATTCCCGTCCTGATGTGAACTGACCTATTGACCATCTGGCCCGAAGTTTTTTTTTTTTTTTTTTTAATGACCCCTGCCAATTAAAAATACTTCCCAGTGATATCCCTTTCACCCGCAGCTGTGGCAGAAAGACCTGCACCCACCAGAAACGGGTCATTCCGTTGGACATATCGGATTTCCATTCGGTCAGGTGCAGAGACATCAACAAAGAAATTCACATAGAATGTAACATGTGAATTATACAATAATTATATAAAATTTTACTTTAATAACAAATATCGCTCATATTGACACAACATTCTTTTCAAACAAAAGAGTTTAACAATAATAAATTCTCTTCGTGTCTCTTTCACCATATAATTAATTACTGATTTTCTTTAAAAATTATTACTTATTGTTATTTTTTTTTTTTTAATTTCTTACCATATTTTTTTTTCAAACATAATAGTTTAACCCCAAATTCCTCTCGTGTCTCTTTCACCATATAATTACTGCAATTTCTTAAAATTTAATTATTTTTTAAATCTCTTACCGAATTTTTTAAATGAAATAGTTAAAAAGTAATCATAACTTTTTTTTTTTTTTTCGTATCTCTTTCATCATTTAGTAACTTAGATATAGACCAATCATTTAATTTATATAATTTTTAAAATGCCGAAATTGTAAACCATATTGCAATACGAAGCACTTAATTGTATTTGAAAAAAAAAAAAAAAATACATAAGATCAAAAAGAATTTACAGGTAATAATCTAAGAAAATAAAAATTAGAAAAATTAACAAAAGATTGATTTAGTAATTAAATAGTTACCGTTTTAAAAATGTTGCAAAAATATGCTGACAAAGAAATATTTCATTCAAAATACTAACAATTTTTAAAAAAATATTAACTTAGTTGGAAATCGGTATGATATGAATACAAATCAATAAATGGTTTCACATATTTTACAAAGCTACTTTTAAAGAGAATTTAATTTTTGTTTGTTTTAGAAAATAAAATAATTGGTTGCGCCTTTTTTTATGTGTAACTTAATTTTATTACTGATCTTTGAAGGCTAGAAATTTTATTTATCTTGCTTTATTAGCTAAATGAGCTTGTTTGCACATATTCTAAAATGCATTATACAAAGTTCTAATATTGATTCTAGAAGTGTAAAAAACTTTTAATTATATTTTAATTTGATCTTTCTTCTACAGATTAATTTATAAATATGTGACAAATTCAAAACTGGTGTAAACAGATTATTGAAACAAATACCGTTAAATCACACATTTATGTTACTTTATTGTCTACGTATACATTTACTTTACTTTTCAATAAATTTTTGAAGAAATATTTTTTAATCATTGTTCCTTTCATAATAGAAAATATTTAATCCATTTGCCTTTTTAAAATAATATGGAAGCATCTTAGTATTGTTTTAAAACATGAAAATAGTATTAATATTTATTTAAACACAAAACTTTTCAAAATAAGTAAAATTTTGCATTGTTGTGAAATTAGTTATTATATTAGCATCTGTTTGAAAATAATTATTTTAAAACTTTTCTATTTTAATTAAATGGAGGAAATAAAAAATAATTTAATAAAGAAATTAAAAAAAAAAATATAAGGATAGAAATAAAAATGATTTATGTTCAAATATTTTCAAATGAAACCGTAAAATTAAAGTTACCTAAATATTTTATAAATGTTAACATGTAGTAAAATTAATAGTGTAATATTTCAATTAAAACGTATGGCAAATACGATTTTTTGTCTTATTCTTAGCTAATATATAAAAACATTGGCATAGCAATATTTAATGATTAGCCACTGAATCTATTTAGTTAGTTGCTGTTAATACCAAAAAACATCCTATTTTTATTAATTACTCAAAACCAGGATTTACAAATTTTTTGAGAAAATGGCATTTGAAAAGTTGATAGGATAATATTTTATCTTTTTACACTAAGGTTTTTGAAGAAATTTTACAATTATTATTTCATTTAACATTGCTTTTTGCTTGATATTGATGCTAATTTTTTAAATAAAATAGTTTAGAAAAATCTTTCTGTGAAAGTATGTATTGTCTTACAAATTATATTGTAGTGATAAAAATTTAAAAATTCAATATTTTTCACGTTATATAAAGACAAATTTTTATTAGTTTATTTATACGTTAGAGCCATGTCTGTAACATACATATTATCTGACAATGATAGAATCTCTTTTTATAATAAAAGTAATCTAATACATCTTTTGTTAGATAAAAACGTATTAAAATTTTAACAATAAATACTTTTTTGTTTAGTTTTTAACAAATAAATCAAAACACATTGCTCATTATTGTAAATAATTATAGACAGCAATTTAAAAAAGAACAATATCTTTGAATCGAAAAATATTTTGCTTTTCAAAATCTAACTAGCTAATGCGAAAAAATTCGCCATTATCATAATGAATTAGTTATTTCACGGGTTTGACTTTTTAATAAAAAATGTCCAGCTCATGATAATGATGATGACGACAATGAGAAATAAAATTACAATTGCCTTTTTCTGTCTCTTTTCATACCTTTTCAGTTGAGAATAAACACGTGCAATCGATTGGTTGAAGTACTTTTAGGAGCTGAAAGCCAATGACTGATGAGAAAACTGTTATCCAGTATCCAAATCTCCTCACTGATTATTACATTTTGATTATTCCATCTGGTATATCTTTTTCTGTTGCTGTTTGTTCGTCTCAAAAAAAATTTGTAAAAACAGCAACATAAATGGATTTATCCCCAAATCTCGTCATTCTCTTATTGAATCTGTTATTTGAAACGCCTTTTCAAATGCTATTTAAAATATATAGATAAAGGTTTTCTAAATCATCTTTGTTTAAAAATAAACAAATACTTTTTTTTATTTGACTTAATCCTTTCCTGTGCTCGACGTGATCGAATTCAACAAAAGAAACTGCACATAAAAAAATTGCACCGTGAAAAAAACCAATGAAAGCACTGCAAAAATAAAAATACAACTTCTGAATTCTAATTCAACTGAAATCGTCTAGTATTTGCAGATAAATATAACCTAGAGAGAAAAGTTTTGTCATTGCCTTTTATGACAGACGATGCGATTTTGTTCGGGTGTTTCACTGTAACCGTGTCCACTGGAGCGTGGCAGAATAACTGGTTTTGGCGTAACTATCCCATTTCTCTTCTTGATAATGTCATTTCGGAGAAGCCCCCACAACACCCTCTCGGATATTCTCAGGTTATTTATTTATTGCTCGTGTTCTTTTCATTCTTAAAAAAAAAAAAAAAATGTAAAAAAAAAAGAAATAAAATAAAAACTTATAGTTGTTCTCGGTCCCTTTCAAATGTACCACCGTGAACACACACTCCTTCCAGTTACGTCTTTCATCGATAAGGCAACTCTCACCTGAATGGTGCCTAATCCTTCAATGATAGATCGCAGGAAATGGGAACGGAATTATAAAAATCGACTTTTATGTCTCATATTTCAGAAACGATAGATTCGAAGCGAGATTTAAATGATGTAAGTATCTCCCGCTAGAAATATTTGGAAAGATTTTGAGTAATTGAATCTCTTCGAGCACCCAGCAGCAGCAGCACCGATTACCGAGTTAATACTAAGGAGCCTATTGAAAGATCTTCTCTGTCCCCTGCTTTAGGCTTTGGCAAGGAAGTTTCGAATCCATTAGAACTGAAGGAGATCTATTAGCTTTGCTTTTGCTTCAGTTTGCATTAGAAGAGATTAAATCAAGGATCAAAATAAATGTGCAATTAGAGCAAATCACATTTGGAGCAGTACAATAAAACTTTCAAATAAAAGAATATTTTGAATGAAAAGTATATTTACTTTAAAACACTGCAATAGAATTGATAGCATGATATTTATTACAGATTTTTTTTTTTATGTAAGAGCTCAGGAACGTTCTGAACGTTCTTTTCCCAGGATTTTTTAATTGATTATTAAATTTAATGGAAATGAATCTTCCGCGAATAAACAAAGTTCACTGTATGGGTAAGAAGAAGTAATGAACCAGTAGGGCGGGGGGCATTTGAAATCATTTAAATGCCCCACATTATCACAGGGGATAGTAAAAAAAATACTAGTAATAATTACTTAGCAAATTCGACGAGGAAATAATATAAAGATAGAAAAAAATTGAGAATTAGAAGACATTAAGAAATCAGTATACTTTTATATATATATATATATATATATATATATATATATATAAATATTGCTAAAAAAATTACATATGCTTGGATTAATTCACTTTAAAAATAAAAACCTATAAATCACTATATGGTTAAAACATGTTTTTTCTGTATTCTGCATTAAATCTATCCAAACAAAAATAAATAAAGTGATTGAAGAATATTTAAATAAATTCAAATAATATGACAGTTTGAAATGTGAAATTTGCTTTAGAAATTCTGATAGTTTACCTTTGATTAACAGTAGTTATAAGTACTTGATAGTATATACAGATCCAGCGTTAGTTTTCGAAACTGAAAATGTTCTATTTGAAATCCGACAAGTAAAAAGTTGAACAGAAAAATCCTTTGTCAGAGTAAGTCACGATACATCTGACTGGAATGTCCTTTCATTAAGGATCATAGAGTGAATGAAGATTCGTGCAAATTCTACAGATGCTATCATTCGGTTTGGTTTGTCCCTCTACGGTCATTTTATGCACACTTTAAGTTAATTAGACCGAGACCTACTGTTTAATGTGGATTCCGGACCCCCAATAAACATCCATGCCGCCGCCAGGATACGAATCTGAAGCCTGTGGTACCAAAGACGAGAGTACTAGCAAATTGGACATCAGGGCGAGCAGCCATTCGAGATATTCTTTTCGAATTACGATTGCACAATGTGGGTAAAATATAAGTGACTTCCCTTGGTGCCCCCCAGGCAACGCTTCTTCTTCTTCATTGGTGCAACAGCCCCATGGTGGGCCAAGGTCAACTGCCTACTGGCAGATTTTTCGAGACAGGAGATGATTACTTAGCGAAAGCTGCATCTGCAAAACGTCTATCGTAGTAATGGTGAATAGTATGTCAAAGTAACCAAGAGATCAACATGGAGAGAACAAAATATGAAATTCAATAAAAAGCAATATATCGTATTTGCTACAACTAAACACAGTAATACAGCAACAAAAACTAATGCGTTTTTTAAAAAATTAGATTTTAAAACACATGATATTGCTTCTTAAAAATAAAAGTTTAATACTCTTAGAATCAAATACATGGAACGTTGCCATAAAATACATAGAAAATCTTTTTTATTAATTTGTTAAGAATTATTAAAATATTTAAAATACATTAGAAATAACTTTTTTACTGCTATCTTTAAAAAGTTAATGTTCATAAGCATGTGGAATAGGTTTAAAAATTTTTTTTTTATGTAATTTTAAATCATAGTATCTGTTATGAAATGAGAAAATTATAAATTTGAATTCATTCTGAATTGATATTTAGTTTTCTGGATAAAGAAATATCAATTCAGAATAAATTCAAATGGGTATTCAAAAATCAATTCAAATTCAAAATAAATAATAATTTAATGTAACTTAGATGTTATATTTTCTAAGTTACATTAATTTATTTGCTGTTTTATTTAAAAGTTGCAATTGTTGTTATATTTTATTTGTATGTCATATATTATTATTATTAATCATCTAATAATATATTTTGATATTGAAAAATTTATTAAACGGGACCTGATGGCTGAGTGCCTAGTGCTCTGAGGTCGTTGTTTCGGGTGCGAGTCCAGACGGTGCCATTAATGTTTGTAGCAGTTCTGGAATCCACTTTAAACCTTAAGTTCTGGCTCATAGGCCCCACGACCTTGGCCCACCATGGGCTGTTGCGCCCATGAAGAAGAAGAAATTCATTAAAGAATGACTAATAAATAAAAATTTTTTCAATTTTAAGCAAATAAATTAATTATTTAGTGATTTAATTTAAGTTGCATTTTATTAGTATTAATAACTTTTTATATTAGGAATTAATTAACATTAGTTATTAATTGCTGGGGAGCATAATAAGTTATAATTAAACAAATAATTTAAACAAATAAAAATTAATTTTTAAAAGAATATATAGCTAAAAGTCACTTTTGATTTCGTTTTTGAATTCTCTTAACGATATAAAAATTGCAAAGATATCATTATAAGAAAAAAAAATCATTTGCAGCTTTTAAATTTTAATTTATTTGGCATTACATTAAAATCCTTTTTTTTTAAAATTACGAATCCATTATCGCTAAATGAAATTCTTATATAATTTAAAAATAACAAACCACATATGTTTATGGATTACAATTCAATTTTAAAATTGTATAAAACAAATTAAACGAAATGGAAACAGTTTTATTGTATTCTGTAGATAAAAACGCATGCATTGTTTTATCTACACGCAGAAGTACAAATATTATTTTCATATATAAAACAACCATATAATTATGCAATTTTCTTTTCTGCAATTTTCTTCAAAGAAAATTATCTCATTTTTGTTCTAAAGTTTATTTATTAATGCTAATGAACTAATAAATACTCAAATAAAATGCAACGTGGTTTATGTTTCAATTAGTATTGAATAAATACTTAAATGAAATTCCATCGACACGTGACAGTTTAAAAAATACACACTATAAACCCTTATTAACTATTATGCTGTTGTGTGCGATAATTTTCAGCTGATATAAGACTCAATTTTGAACATATTGATTGCTTAGTGGCCATTGGAATATTAAATTTCCACTGGTGAAATTAGGAATTTAAACTTTAAAAATGTATTAATTAGATGCTTTATTATCAGATTTATTGAGAGATTTTTAAATATTATTAATTTTTTATTTATAGAAAATAAATTAAAGAACCCAAATATTCAATAATTAAATAATTCAATAATAAATTATTTTAAAAATTATTTGGCATATGAAAGAAATCCTATTAAGAGGGATTTCCGACCAATGAGTAATGAATTTAATCTTTAAAGCACATCGGTTCAAAAAATTAAATGCTTCAGATTGTGTTTTAACCACAAAAAATAATTAAATAAATAAAAAGTAAGACAACTCAATTTTTATCTTTTCAATGTATTTCGATTTTCTAATGCAATTATCATTTGTTTTGTTGCTTACAAATATTTCTTTTAAAGTGAGATTGCGTAACGACCTTCTTAATTAGTTTTTTTAATCTGTTTATGATTTTAGAAAAAATTAAATACTTTTTGGCCAGTTTCATATTTTAATCCTCTCATTATACTAGCTTTTACATCAGAATAAATGAAAATTCATCTGGATAGAATGTTTAAAAAAAAAAAAAAGAAATTTTTTTTTTTATTTTTAAATTAAAGAATAAAAATAATTCTAGAATAAATATTTTATTGCTATTCTAGCATTGAGAAAGTATAAGTTTTTAATACTAGTATTATTTAATTTCGAAATACCGAGAAATGTGCAGTAATTGAGAATTTAAAATGTATTTTGAAGATAATTTTTTTCATTCAAAGGATTAAATAACTAAATAAAACAACTCAGATTAAGAACTGAGATCAACTCAGAATAAGATGCTGTCTAAAGATCAGCATTTTTTAAATAAGATCTATCAGTTAAATATTGTCTTATCCTTCATCTTAACTAGTAGGCTGAAATGTTCATAGACTGATACATAGATGGCCCTACTAGTATTAAATCCATATGATTTTAGTTATCCCTAACCTTCAAAAGACACGTGTGTATAAATTTGACAGCTGTTGCACTATTAGTATGTGAGTTATAGAATTTTTAGTGAAGTTATAACTTTTTAGTGTTCATCACGTGCAGTCCACTCGGCTGACTGTCGATAGGACTCCGGTGTGTGAAATGATGGAGTCATGTTTCATCCATTGTTACATATCGACTCAAAAATTCGGGATTATTACCATTGAACAGCTCCAAACACTGCTCAGAATCATCAATTCGTTGTTGTTTTGGGTCGATTGTGAGCTCGCGTGGCACCCACTTTGAACAGAAATTTCGCATATCCAAATAATCATTCACGATATGTCCAACACGTTAATTTGATATCTTTAGGGTCTCAGCTATCTCAATCAACTTCACTTTACGGTTGTCAGAAATTATTTTGTTGTCTTTTTTAATGTTTTCGTCGAAAACAGCCTCTTTGGGGCGTCCACTGCGTGCATCGTCCTCGGTGCTCATTTCGCCTTGTTTAAATTTAGCAAACCACTTCTCTACGGTTGATTTTCCTGGTGCAAAGTCCGAATAATGCTTATCAAGCCAAGTCTTGGCTTCAATAGTATTTTTTTTCGCCATAAAGCAATGCTTTAATTACACACGAAATTCCTTTTATCCATTTTTTCAAACTAACAAAAGTTGCTTCACTAAAAATGCTATAACTCACATACTAATAGCGCAACAGCTGTCAAATTTATACACGTGTCTTTTGAAGGTTAGGCTAACTAAAACCATCTGAATTTAATACTAGTAGGGCCATCTAGTAGTGTCAGCCTATGAACATTTCAGCTACCCATTAGGAATAATCGAATTTTTTTTTTTTCATTCTATTTTATTTCGGTTTATTATGTGAGGTTTAGAAGTGCATATTAAAATTGATAATGTTACAACAACTTTTGTTACTTTTTGTTGTATGTAGGTCATTGGACAGGTTTTGTAAATAAGCTTCAAATATAAAAATTATTTTGCTGTTTTCAAAAATATTGAGAACTGAGACCTGAAGTCATTTGTCACTGGATTCTTATATATGTAGAAAATTGAGAATTACTCAGCATGCAATATGTGAGGCCTGCTATAGTACACCTAAGCTATGTGTCCTAAATTGGAATGAAAATACCAAAAGATATCCTATTTCCTTACAAGACAAATTTAATGTGCCTCTCCTCAAAAACTTTCCGGTTAGGGCTTAAAAGAACCCAGATTTGAAAATGCCACCTGCTATCCATTTGGCAGTTCAGGCCGGAACAAGGAACACGAAAATTGTGTTTATATGGGAAAAAAAAACTTTTTACCGTGAATTTTTGTATTACTGCTCATAAATATTATCAATTCAGAACAGCCATTGTATTCATTTTAAGCTCGATAAAAACTCAGGAAGTTGAATGAACTAGTGGGGTTTTATGTGAAGTAAGTATGAGATCTTTTGATAATTAACATATTTCATTTAACTTGTTTTCAATTATAGGTTGGTATGAAAAATTTAAATATCAATTTGTAGGATTGGTGTTTATGGGTCTCGAATTTAAACTATGCATGCCATGAATTCACTACAGTCGTATGATGGAGAAGGCGTTGTTTTTTGACAGAAGTCGCTGTTTTCCGAGAAGACATTTAGGGATAGCTGTTGTATGTATGGATTGGTTTGCCGCTCTACGGTTATCTTGCGCACACGAGGGCTAAACAGACCGGGACCTAAAGTTTAAAGTGGATTCCGAACCATTCACAAACATCCATGCCACAGCCAGGATTCTACATGTATGGAATTTATATATTTGAAACAATCTGAATAGCCTGACGGTTGATGTCAAGAATACGGTGTCACAATTATTTCCATTTAAAGACTTATGCTGCATTGGGACCATCAAAATTCTTCTTTTATCGCTTTCGATCGGGGGTGTCAATGCTGATTTTGTGATGTCATCGTCAGTTTTCTACTTCTTCCAGACGTTTGTGATTTTAGAAAGGACATTTAACATTCAAGATTTTTTAAATCAATAGAACCGTATTAAGAACTTATTTTTGTTTTATACACAAATTTTTTTTAATATAAATGCAATATTTTAAAAAGTATGATAGTATCCTTATCATAATTATTTATGATTTTATTTTATTCACGAAGATTTATCAAAAATTTTCTAGTTGTAGAACTAATTCTCTTAATAAAGTTGTTTTTTTATAAAAAAAATTAAGAAAAAAATAAGTTGTATAAATAGATTATATACAGGCCATATATATGGTCCAGTGATTTATGTCATGGGGCTTAGTGAAACAGGTTTCAGGTTCGAGTCTCGGTGGTGCCATGGATGTGTGTAGTGGTTCAGAATCCACTTTAAACCGTAGCTAACCGGTGCCGGTCTAATATGGCTGTTGGGCATAGTACTGTTGCGCAATTGTGATGATATTATATAATACATTACAAAAATATATTTTTCAGATTTATATTTACATTTAACATGTATTTGTGGTGTTATACTTTAATTAACAAATTATATAAAAATTGAGCTAAACAATTTGAAATAAATAAAACTTAATTTTTAGGAGGAAAAGTAATTGCAGTCCTGTACTTTTTATTTGAATGTCAGCAAATTACTTATTACAACAAAGTATTTTTATATTGATACGTCATTATAATACAATTAAAAAAAACATTTATGCTAAATAAACGCTTTTTTTCTATATTTACACTTATAGTATGAAAAGTTTGTTTCACTGAAAAAATTTGTAATCCAAACAATTACAGTTTAATTAATGCTTGAAATTAATGCTTAATAATAATAATTTAATTAATGCTAAAAAATTAATTATTGGGATATTATCCCTTTTTATTAATTTTTCAAGTAATCACATCTAAATACTAAATAATTAATATTATAATCACGAAATAGTTAATCGAAAAACTTCTAACACTAAAAAGCTAATATTCTAGTTCAAAAGCAAAATTTATGCAATTATATACACAATAAATTCTAAATGCATAGTATTAAATTTTCAGATTATCAAATATTTTATTATAAAGCAAACACACAAAATACACGAACAAAAATGAATTCCAAATATTTTTTTTTTTCATTTCCAACGGTAAGAGAAAATGACAAACACTTACAAGATAGAAGAAAAAAAGAGATAGTAAGAGCAGTCTATGTTTAATCAGTAAAGATCTAGCGCTCCAATGCCTTTTCACCTCGGAGTCCTCACGCAAGGACATCATGCTATAGGTTTGGTTCGTCGCCCTGCGGTCATCTTGTGCACACATTGAGCTAGACAGACCGGGACCTACAGTTTAACGGGATTCCGAACCATTCACAAACATCCATGCCACAGGCAGGATTCGAACCTGAAGCCTGGGATACCGAAGGCCAGAGCGCTAGCCACTTGGCCACCAGGCCGCCCGCGCTATAGGGTGCCTATCCATGATCTCGTCTTTTCCACAGAGCGGTTCTCCAATCACCGCAGATCTAAATTCCGTGACAGCTTTTTTCACGAGGTTTGTCTGTTCTGTCCAAATACTCTGTTCATCCAACTCCTCGAGAAGATACGAGCAGCGAGCAAGTGTGCGTGAACGAGTGCTATCACCGTGTGAATTCCAAACATAATATTTACAAATTTTCAAACTAGAAAGAAAAGCCTTATTTGATTTTTTAAGAGGCTTTTTTTTTTTTTTACTTTCGGTTTCTTAACTTTTATCATTTCTTATCTTAACTTAGCTATAAATAAAAATATTATCCGAAGCAGATACATTCAGATTCTGGAATCGAAGATATGAAATCCAACTTTTAAAAAGCATATTGTTCCAATAAAGGTTTTAATTTGTAACACTCTAAAAATGTGCTTTCATATTTATGTCTAATACGTTTTTAAAAATATTATGTAAGTCAATGATGTCAGCAACAAACAGTGTTGCCCATTTTTAAATTACCTCCGTTAATAATACTGAAATAAAATTGAATTCCACATTTATCTGTTTCGCATTCATGATTCTTATTTGAAAATAATAACTCTCAAGATAACACCCAATTAATTTTTAAAAAACTTGCCTTCCAACAAATCCTCCTATGCAAATTAAAACTGCTTACCCGCTTATATTTACAGTACATCGGCTAATGTATTAAATGTTTCATATAAAGTACCGGAATATCAGATTGCCTAGAGAATTTATACGATTTAAAAGACTTTAATGATTTTAATTTTAACGCACATTTTCCTGCATACAATTGTATCCAATAAATGTTTTTAATATTCCTCTGGATTCCAAAAGACGTGCTCGCAAGACAAATTGTAATTCCTCTTGACATATGTCGATGCTATAATCGAGCTTGTAATGGGTCTGTTTGAAATTTTCCTAACAATGCATTATATATTTCAAAAATGTTAATTTATTAACCATTCAGTAATAAAATTAATAACATAATTAGTGTTTTTAGTAAACTTCCACTTCTACCAGTAAGTTCCAATTATTTTTGTTCTGACAGTTTTAAAGAATTTTAATTTTCCCATGAACCAAGCTAAGCTTTAAATCTTTTTAAAAATAAATTTTTATTATTAATATTTTCTATTGATTTGTAGAAGTAAACATTCAATTCTAAACTATTTTGAGGCTTTTTAATAATTTTTCCACCATTTTAGTTTATAAAATCAATAAAACATGTATTTAAAAATAAAACAATGGAAATTAAAGCAAATAAAACATTTTGTTTCTCAAATGAAGATGTATAAAGAGCTTTTTGTGATAATTTAGGTGAATTTTTACAAATGATGTTTTCACAAATTTATAAACAATTTTTTATAGACTGAACACTTGCCTAACAAATTTAATAATTTAAGCGAATTTTTACAAATGATTATTCCTTCGATTCATAAACAAATTTTTATAGACTGAATACTTGCCAAACAAACTTTTGTAAAATCCTTTAGATTCAGAAATAAAGAATTTGATCTACTGTTGTTGTTTCATCCAATTAATTTCTAATGGTTTTTATTAACAGCGCAGTGTACAAATAATAGAATTTTTTTCTGGCTGAACTAAATTTTGATTGCAGTTTTTAAATTACTATTACGTATGTTAATAAACATACTTCTACTTTAATACTGTCTGATATTAGCCCCAAAACAAACCAATTTATGTTCTTTTAAAGGTTAAAACACTAAGAGTATTTAAATACAATACATCAGTTGTTATTTTTACTGCTATTAATGTAATCATAACTTTACTTTTCAAGAAACATCGTATATTTACATAAAAGGTTGAATAGCGGTAGCTTCACCTACAGAATTACCAGCCATACCCATAATTTACTTGAGATACTTGGATTTATGAATATTTCATCAAATAAAAAGCAAACTCTTTTTTTATTTTATTTAAAAAAATGCTTTCATTTTCTTTAAGTAATTTTTCTTTAACTATGATATGATTATTTTTGTCAAAATTACTATTATTATTAATGAGTCAGATAATTTTTCAGATAAACAGGAAGAGGAAAATTAAAATATCGATAGTAAATAGTTCTTACCTTCCTCATTTTCTTTCTGTTTTCTAAAAATCCTTAAGAAGTTTTGAAGTGCTGTTCAATTTGTCTTTAATGCAGATATTCTTTCGTCATAATTTCAATTTTTTTCTATTTTAGGTTGCTTGCACTGTCCTTGACATCTGCGTGTAACGTGATGTCAAAATATTCATTAGTGTTTGAGTTACGCTTGGCTTTGTGAGACGCTAAACGTGATTTTGGCAATTTTTGAAATTCAGCAAAGAACTTGCATTAGATTTTGTTTTTGCAGAATGAATATTCATGAGCAGAAACGGATAGAATGTTGCAGAAGGCCTTCGGTGAGCATTCCCTATATCGGGAAAAGAAATGCTTAGAAGTGGTATAAACAGTTCAAAGAAGGCAGAGAAATACGTTGAAGATGAAAAGCCCTCTGAGGCGACCATCCACTTCAACCGACGAAGCTCAACCGAACCGACGTCCAAACAAATTAAAGATACGGTGCTTGCAAGCCGTCGATTTACAATAAGGGACATTGCTGATGATGTTGGAATTTCAAAGGATCGGCCAATTCCATTTTAAAAGATGCTTTGATCCTCAAACGCTCGATTACCGAAAACACTGAATTTTTTTGGAAAACATCGTGGCGTTGAAGTGTGTGAAACAATGCTTTTTCTGACTATCAGGACAAGTTGAAATGCATCATAACTGGAGATGAGACTTGGATTTATGCTTACGACCCGGAAATAACCGATCAATCGAGCGAATATCGTGACAAACGTGAAA
The DNA here is from genome assembly GCA_021605095.1 of Caerostris extrusa. Classification (NCBI taxonomy): domain Eukaryota; kingdom Metazoa; phylum Arthropoda; class Arachnida; order Araneae; family Araneidae; genus Caerostris; species Caerostris extrusa. Next base: position 30,557 of record BPLR01018957.1, read on the forward strand.
CAAGACCGAAAAGAGCACGCCAAAGTCGCTCAAAAATCAAGGTCATGTTGACTGTTTTCTTCGATTACCGTGGTGTGGTGCATTATGAATTCCTTCCACCGGGCCAAACTGACAACAAGGAATATTATTTGAGTGTTTTGCGTCGTTTGCGTGAAGCTATTCGCAAAAAGAGGCCACATTTATGGAAAGACAAATCTTGGTTTTTGCATCACGATAATGCGCCAGTTCACACTCCATTGATTCTTCGTGACTTTTTCGTCAAAAATGAAACCCATATCGTTCTACAATCACCGTATTCGCCTGATTTAGCACCGTGCGATTTCTTGGCTATACCCTAAACTCAAAGCGCCACTCAGGACACCGTTTTGAGTCGATTGAAGACATGCAACGTGAAACGGAGCGCTTTGAAGGACATCTTGGCCAATGACTTTTTAGCATGCATTGAGGATTGGAAAAAACGTTGACATAAGTGCATTGTGTCCGGAGGGGATTACTTTGAAGGCGATGAAATAAATTTGGAAGAATAAATATAGAGTTTTTGAAAAAAATAAAAAAAATTTTCTTACTTTTTGAGCACATTAGTATAGTTGACCCACATAAATAGTGTTCCCACTATTAGTGATTCACAAGTCTCACCTTAAGTGCTATTATCTTATCTCATTTACTGAACAAAATAAAAAACTTTTAGATTAAGTATTATGTGTTTTCAATTTTGTAAATAATAAATAATTTAACCATTTATATGAGCTGCTGGTTTTATAAAATGAAACAAGAAAGTTAATGATTGTTTTTTTATAAAAAATAAAATAAGAATTTTTGAACCTGTTATATTTTATTTTTTTCCTGACAAATTACAACTATTTGTAATCTAAGGATGATTGTAATTTATAAACATATGGATTTTTATCTACCTGATTACATATTATTTTCTTTACTTATAATCTTTATGGTTGATATGTTTTGCAATTTGGAGGTCATTATCGCGAAATATTTTTAAACACGTTCGGATGAGAAATATTTCCTTTAAACAAGAAATGTGTATTTTCACTAAATGAAATTCCTTTTCTAAAAAGGAATTATCTCTATTAAAATTTTCCAGTATTTTTTGTTGAAAATAACGATAAAACATTTTGTTAATAACCAGAAAGAAAAAAATAGTTAATCAATAGCAAAAATACCAGTATTTATGAAAGATTATTTTCAGGTATGCTAACAATACTGATCTATTTTGTAGAAGAATTATATATGCATTAATTAAATAACAGTAATAACATATTCTTCCAGTTAGCTAAATTTTTAAGAAATTTTAAAAACTCTCTTTCCACTCTACTGACCCTAAGCAAATAACCGTAAATTTTTCATGACGCGTTGACAAGTCATATTTGGAATGAGCATCAAATCAACCCAAGTTCTGCCACTATGTTGTCTTCCAAAGTGTTCAAGGAACTTTTACATCTGTCAAGGATAAGCCCCAACAATTTCGTAAAATCATGTAACATTACTGCAATTTCCATAACACACTAAAATAATAAAAAATGTAATGTAACTGCTTTTTAATGTTTTATTATATTGTTTTTTCTAATGCAGAATGGCAATACAGAGACAGTTATCTTTATGCGATAAGCTAAAAGAGCTGCATGGATGTCACTCATTTAGCACTTATTTTGAAGACATTCTACGGACGCGAACACTACCTCCACAACTCTATACGATCCTTTAGACCGGAATTTAAATACCACTACAAACATACATGGCACCGATAAACTCGAACCTTTGGTACAGAGCGCCAGCCACTCGGCCATCAGCCCCCTTTATTTTGGTATTAAATAATTATTTTTCAAGGTGGATTACATTGCTTAAAAATTACATGTGTGACTTGGCGTAATAACACATGGCGCAGAGGTCTGTTTACATCTGATATAAATGGGAAAAAGTGTTATATTTTTAAAGATTTATTAAAAATAACAATTTTTTTTATATCAAAGATTTGTCTTAATATAATTTCCGTTACAAAGATTATCATAGCTGAAGATCTCAACTTTTTTTCAGTTAGAAGAAGCTCTGAATTCTGTTCATTTTTTAATTAATTACGAAAATATTTTTATTTTCTTAAATTAAAATTCATTTCCTTATTAAAAAATTTCTTAAAACAATTTTCAGTTTAGAACCATTTTTCCACCACTGTAGTTTATTTTGATTGCTTCGGAATGGCTCTTTTCTTTCAAGGTCGCTCCAACGCAGAACTTCGAAACGATATAGTTTTGGTTTGTTTATAACTCTGCCCTCCGCTTTCCTTTTCTCTTTCTCTTCAGCCAGCCAGATGTTTTCGTGGTTTCGTAACGGTTATTTTTTAACTCCTTTTAATTGCCACAGTTTTTATTTTTAAATACTTTTGTGAACTATTATTTTAAATTTTGTATTTGCTAACCTTTTTACTCCTGTAAATTCTCTCCGAGCATGTGCTCGTTTAATATTCTTTCCTTAGCTCATCTTCTGGATTTAAAATTATATTTTAATAATAATTATAGATATGGAGGTACGGAAAATTCCCTGGTACTCCAACTAAACACCTACCGTTACGTTACGTAAAAGTAAATTCTTGAGTGCGAGTTTCCAAAATGAAAGCTGCCATACATTTTATTCTTTGATAAAGTGATTCACGGTTAAACATTTATCAACAGCACGATTATTTTCCCCTTCCCACCAGGCTGCGAGTTTGCATTTATTTTTGTATTTTTTTCTTCTAAATAACATTTATGAATGAAGAATGGATATAAGTGCCAGGCACGAGCTTCTTTTAAAAGAGGCAATGGAAATGAGTAATTACTAAATATTTTTTGTGATTCGAAAGTTATATTTCGGTCCAAGGTTTATTCAAGACAGTGTTTATTTAATATATTCCATAAATATGTCTTAAGACGCCTCGCGCGTAATCAAAAGCATGGTGCACGGTTGTATTGCAGGATGATAAAAGCCGAATCTACTGGTGGTGAGCATTGCAGCTCATTGCTTTCAGACACGACGAGAAACGTATCAGTCCTTTACATATCGATAAAGTTTCTGTGTCTAAGCTGCCGACGGGTATCATCAATACGTTGGCCAAATGTTTCTTTCGTTGGGCTTAAGGAGGGAGAAGGAAAGGGCAAACTGCTCCTCCCTTGAGGATGGTCCGTCATTCGTGGTTTCACAACCTCACTCCTGCACCAATTAAAAATTGTAAAGGGACGCTCTCCCTTAGGCATGTGATGTGATGTAGTAGTTGCAAATTCTTAAAAGAAGTAACTTTTAATGGACTAGCGTTTATATTGATTTGTATTTTTTTCTTGCAAAAATTATGTATGTGTGGTACATACATCGTTTCAATGTAGTGGAGATCACCATCATGCAATATTGTTTTGTTGTAGAGAGAGACCAACATTGCTTAGCAACGTTCAATATCGCTTTTGCTGTAGTAAGCTGCATTTACATTAAGCATTTACTATTTAAACTATTCTTTGGTTTGTTTGATATAGAGTTCTCTGTGTAATCATTACTTAGTAATTGACAGAATGTTACTTACATCTTAGTTTTATAAGATAGAATTTAATGTAAATAGAGATACAATTTTTTTTTTTTTTTTTGTAATTTATGCTGTTTCCTCATCAGTATTTTTCATTAAGTTTTATCTGCCTAAGGATCAGTTTTCAAAAGCTTTACTGCATTTTTGGTTATACATCATTCCGAAAAAGGCTTTTTAATGGATAAATCAATACAGCCAAAGGAGAATCATAGCCCAATGTTAATGTGCGAAGCTAGCAACCAGAAGAGACCCATGTTTGAATCCGCTGCTGGCTTTTGTTGGAGTTGCAAGTCTTAGAAACGGGAAGATTCGCTGGTGATTGTAACCACTTGTAAGCATCTCACTCCTCTTTACCCCTCGTCGGACTGCTCCTTGCATGCGTTAAAGAACATGGTTACTGATGCATTATATTTACATGGGATAGTGAAAAAAAAGAATGCGTGAAGACATTTGGCCTACATATCAAATCTCTTATTACTGTATCTGTCTAAGAGAAGGAAAATTCTCGCAGTGATGTCATCCTTTCTCGAAAATTTCAATAGTTTAAATGTCAGCTGTATGCTAATTACGTACTGTAAAAAAAAAAAAAAAAATAACATGCTATTATCCTCTCGGTGGGATTTCTGTTGGGAAGTATATTCTAATGATGATGAAGCAATCAATACAATGCCAAACATCAGTATTTTATATAAAAGATAGTAAAATAAAGATTATTTTACATTTAAAGTAAATAAAATTATTTTTATCTCATTAGTTTTATTGGAAATATATATTTTTAAGAAGTTAAAACCCACTGTTCTTTATATTGGTTATGCCAAAAAAAAAATAATGCTTTGATAAATGATTGTACATGTATGATGTTCGGATCGGAATGTCTTGGTGTATTGATTTTGCTCACCAAGAGGGTTTGGCTATAGACATCTTCAGGTAATGTCAAACCAAAAGCTTCCATGTCTACGCCACGGAAGAGAGGGATACATTTGCAGGCCAAAATATTTGTTTGTTGAACTCAAAGAAAAGAGAAGAGTAAAATTTACCATTTTAATCTAGTAAAAATGAACGTGTAAAATGAATTAAACCAGTAAACATAAAATTGGCATGAAAATCTTTTCGATTGCAGAACCCAACAAATTTAAAAGATTTATTTAACGTACAGCATTATTTAATACTTTTAAGTGGCTATGCTATATATTCTTTTCAATTTAGTTGCTTTTATGAGATGTTTCAATAAAAATCTATTAATATTCAAAATCTTTAATTAAAATTGTTTCTTTTAATAAGTATCAACCTTGATTTTTAATTCCATTTTATATATTAAAAAGTATGTATTATGTATCTGATTGTTTGATAATCGATAATCAAGTATATTTCCCAATTGCAACTTCTATGCAAGGGCAAAATAACTGCCGGTTTTTTTATACGTTATATATTTTCGATATAAAGCAATATAAGAAATATGAAATTTTATATGTACTAAATATTTTGCCCCTTATAGTGATAAATTATTATAATGGAAATATTAAAACTTCATTTCCATCATTACACTGAAGTGACAAAAGTCATGGGATAGCAATATGCAAATTTTCAGATGGCAGTAGCATCGCGTAGAACAGGTATAAATGCGCAGTGCTTTCGCAGAGCTTTCATTTCTGTTCAAGTTATTCATGTGAAAAGGTTTTGACGTGATGATGACCGCACGACGGGAATTAACAGACTTTTAACGCGGAATGTTAGTTGAGCTAGACGCATGGGTCATGCCATTTCGAAATCGTTAGGGAATTCAACATTCCCAGATCCACTGTGTCAAGAGTGTGCCGAGAGTATGAAATTTCAGGCATAACATCCCACCATGGACAGCGCAGTGGTCGACCGCCTGCACTTAACTACCGAGACCGGCGACGTCTGCAAAGAGTCGTAAATTCTAACAGACAAGCAACACTACGTCAAATAAACGCAGAAATCAATGTGGGACGTACAAGGGACTTGTCTGTTAGAACTGTGCGGAGAAATTTGGCTTTCTTGAGCTATTCCAGCAGAAGACCGACTCGAGTGCCTTTACTGACAGAACGACATCGCTTGCAGCGACTCTCGTGGGCACGTGAGCATATCGGTTGGTCCCCAGATGAATGGAAAACCGTGGCCTGGTCCGATGAGTCACGATTTCAGTTGGTAAGAGCTGATGGTAGGGTTCGAGTGTGGCGCAGACCCCACGAAGCCATGGACCCAAACTGTCAGCAAGGCACTGTCTTCAAGCTGGTGGTGGCTCCGTAATGGTCTAGGCTGTTTTTTTATGGCATGGACTTGGTCCTCTGGTGCGACTGGACCAAACAATGTATTTTTATATAAGACTGGAAATGCTTATGTTCAGCTACTTGGAGATCACTTGCAGCCATTCATAGACTTCATGCACCCAAACAACGATGGGATTTTTATGGATGACAATGCGCCATGTCACCGGGCCACAACTGTTCGCGATTGGTTTGAAGAACATTCTGGACAATTCCAACGAATGATCTGGCCACCTAGATCGCCCGACATGAATCCCATCAAGCATTTATGGGACATCATCGAGAGGTCTGTTCGTGCCCAAAATCCTGCACCATCAACGCTTTCACAATTATGGACGTCTATCGAGACAGCATGGCTCAATATTCCTCAAGAAGACTTCCAACGACTTGTTGAGTCCATGCCACGTCGAGTTGCTGCACTTCGCCAGGCGAAAGGAGGGCCGACACGATATTAAGAGGGGTCCCATTACTTTTGTCACTTCAGTGTATATATTTATACATGCAAATATATAATGATGAAGTTTGTGAAAGAGTTTGCTGCTTTATTGTCAATTTTTATGTGTATAAGTTATGCGTGTAATGTGTATTTTTATATGTGTAAATATAAAAAGTTTGAGTATTCTGTCAATAAAGGCTTTTAATAAACGTATTGAGAACAGCGAGTCATTTCCAGTTCAAGCATATATTTATATTTGACTAATTCATGTTTTATACGAGTTTGTATTGTTAATAAAAATTTTGAATAAGTATAGTTTGTCTTATCTTGGATTCTCCTTTCGGGAGGAACTAATTAAATTTTGAACCTCTTCGGCAGAAAATAAATCAATCATCAACTTCATTGGGTGTGTAAAAAAAGCTTCTACATTTTTTTTAACTACGATTGAAGGCAAATTGGGAGAAAAAATTAAAAAAAACTCGGAAAAAAAAATTAAAAATTCAATGAGTTTTAAAATAAAGGCAATGACATCGAAGTTTTAAAATAAATCCAGTTCAAAATAAATATTTTTGTAGAGAGAAAAATATAGAGAATCTATTCCATTTCATTAAATGTGTTAAAATTAAAAAAATTAATAATATTTACAATTATCTCTGCGAAAATGTATTTAGTATACTGTTTGCTATCTATTTTTAATATATTTCTGTTATTCGTCAATGAATTTTTAATTTTTTTTTTCTTTTTGGCTATTTGTTCTAGCAAATTGCCCACAACTATAATTAAAACAAATGTATACACACGCAAATAAATAAACTCAAAGTTGGTGATTGATTTTCGGCCGAAGGGGTTTAAAATCTAATTCCTCCCGAAAGCAGAATCCAAGATAAGCCGGTTATTTTCTATAAAACTGCGCTAATGGAGGAAAGCAGAGTCTTAAGCAGACTATCGGAAAAGAAAATTAGTGATGAAATTGCCATTGAAGGCAGGGGCCGGCGTAGAGTCAGCTCACTTCATTAGCCGGGGAACTCTGGCCGACGCCGTTTGTTGGCCGTCAGAGAAAAAGAAAATAAACACCCGTCCCCCTGCGCTACTGATCCAATTTGGAACACCCCTCTCTCTCCCCGGACAACAAAAGGTAACAATTCGTGACAGCTTTTCTTTCTTTACCCAACAGTAATGCATCTCATTTTTGTTTTTTAATACCTGCAAAATGTTTAATATAATGGGCATTTATATGTCAATCCTTATTTTTGCATTCACAAATATAAATACAATTTTAAGCTGGGAAGATGAGGGCAGACGATAACAAAATCTATATTATTAATTTATTATTGATGTAAATTATAAAAGTTCGACATGTCCAATGAGCCTCTTTTATTAATAAAAGGAGATATAAAGTGTTTATTAAGAGATGTAAAATTATCTAAAAATAGGAAAGGATCAAAACTGAGAATCAAATAAATATTAAAATGAGGGAATCTTATTTGATTCGGAACTAGTAAATAAAATCTTCAAAATCGTCGCGAAATATTGAAGTTTTTTTCTCTCACAAGAATGTGATATGCAGTGCAATAAAACTATTTTTTTTTTCATTAGTGATAGAAACAGGCTCTTAATTTAGAGGAATAGAATTTGCTTAGTAAACTTTCAAAAGAACTTTTTTTTTTTTTTGCATAATCAAAGATAAGAAGATTTCATTTGTTCCAATAGCATGTGAAAACGTCTTGTCAAAGTGCAAACTGAGCATATGAGATTTGAATTAAAACTTTTAGTAAGTGAGAAATTGATTTTAAAATAAAAGAAATTGAAACATGTCGCATGAAAATTGTTTTTAGGCAGGATACATTATTAAAAAATCGTTGGAATTCCAAGTGGGGACCTTGAATTCATCGTTGCTATAGCCTGGATGCATAGGCTTTTTGTAGGAGTTTGATAGAAAGAAGAGGAAAATTGTTTTGCTTCAAAACAAAGATAGGGCATTCATGTAAATCGTTTATCCTTATAAATGTTCCTCTAATTGATGCCTCATTTAATTGATGTATCATTTTTTTACCCTTTTCATATCGAAGTATGATTGATGTAAATTATAAAAAGTAGTCACTGCAGTAATACAAATAAAAGACAAAATTACGTATAAATCTTTTAGAGGTTGACTAAACGGTTTAGGAAACCACGCAAGCGTTATTTTTTTTTTAAGAATGTAATAAAATATGATAAATTTTACGCATTTATTAAATCATATGATGTATGCATATGAAGATTAAATGCAGAACGCTTTCTGTATATATATATATATATATATATACGTACATATATACCACATATATTTTATCAATATTTGATGGCAAAGAGCAGTTTTAAGAGTTATTTTTTATATTTATGAGTTTTTAACAAAGAGACGCCCGAGGTTACAATCAAAGAAACACAATTTAATGCCTTCATTTAAAAGTTTTGCGAAAAAGTTAGTGAACTAATTTTGTTTAACTTTTTTTCCGCTAAAGTGATCATTAGTATTTTTACATGTAGTCACTGAATTTTGCTAATAAATATTGTAATATATTTTTCTAACAATTGTTTATAGCTCATTGTATATTTGAATTTTAATAGTAAGGAATTGCACTATGCATGAAAATTAAAATTTTATTTCTTAGATACTCATTGAAAGCAAAAACCACTCTTATTTTGACCATTAACAGAAAAATATTTCATACTGGTGATTTTTAATCATTTATTTGATTTCACTTGAAATATTTATATTAAGCACAAATTTTATGTTATAATAAATATTAAATTTTCTGAACATTTTATCAAATCCTTGTCCTTTTATCTCTTTAAACATCACACTGTTTGGTCTTCAAAATAAAATATATTTATTCCATGTTTATGGTTACTTTTTAATAAAAATACAGAAGTATAAAAAATAGGATGATATATATGAAATATCATATGATGAATATATGAAATATGATATATATATATATATATATATATAATATGATATAATATCACTTTAAATTATTATATTTAAATTAATATATATATATATATTAATTTAAATATAATAATTTAAAGTGATATTATTATATCTTATTATCTCAAAAAGGTGACGACTGCGATTTTTTAAGTAGAATTCTATATTATATTCGTTTAAGAATATTTCTTTCAAAATTCCACTATTAAACTATTGAGACGCAAATAAAAATAACTTTACAACAGCACAAGTGTGTAGCTAGTGTTTCTTTCGGTTATTATTTTGTTGTGATTGGTCTGAATGCTGTGTCAGTTTCTAGCTGCTTTGTGCTGTATTTAAAGCAATCTGTTTATTTTAATATCCAAATTTTGTGAGAGGAAGTTCTGTAAACAAAAGGTTATAGGGCGATGTAGGGCTTTTTTTAAATATATGGTTCTTCTACACATGGTTATATATATATATGTATTTAACCATGGAATATTTCTACACATGGTTGTATACATACACATGGTTGTATACATACATATGGTTATATACATATGCATATTTCTACACATGGTTGTATATACATGCATATGGTTATATACATAGGCATATTTCTACACATGGTTGT
>BPLR01018958.1:0-78565 GCA_021605095.1 Caerostris extrusa
GAGGTTAAATAAAAACAATGTAAAGGTAAAAAAAAAAAATTCTTAAGTTTTAGATAAGAAATTAACAGTTTTTAGAAAATTAAAGAATTTGTAATCTATTTTTGAAAAAAATAGTATATTTCAAATCTGTTTTTATCGTTAGATACAGACTCATTTGGGAGAATACCAGAAAAAAGTTTCAAGAACAAATTATTTTTTTTTTTTTCCAGTAGTGTTTTGCTGATGGTGAAATACAATAATGTTATGAAATTTTTCTTGTTCTAATGCAGCTGGCAAACGCAGACAATTGTCCTAGATGCCTTAAGACAAGCGCTGCCGACTCACTTATACCCAGGAGGTGCGTGGCTTGGAAGATAAGCTATGGACGCGAAGTAACAATACCTCTGCAGCGCTCTACGATCTTGGTACCTATTATTTAAAGTGGATTCGAACCACTGCAAATCTTCCTGGCACCGCTGGGACTCCGGACGCGAAACCTGTGGCACAGAGCTCTAGGAATGAATATTGAATATTCTTTGCTTCTTCTCGGCGCAATAGCTCAAGGGACAAAGCCGTCTACTTACTCACCCGAGATTCAGATTCCTAGTATTACGAAGTAAAGTAAAGGTTATGTAGTCTAAGTAGGTTGTCAGCCCACGCCTAAAGCTGCAATACAGTTCCCATATTGGACTGGGACCTACAGTTTAAGTGGATTCCGAACCACTAACTCCGAATTTGAGCCAAGAATTCTGTGCTCCAGAGATTTATATCCAGAGCTCTATACATAATTAGTTTATTGGTTTTTAGCACATTAAAGAAAGTTTTTAGATGTTGATATAAATTATAAAAAAATAATTTTTAGACTTTATATTGTTTTATTATAAAAGTTTTTATCTTCTTCAATAATTTATCAAAGAGACTTTTTAATATATCAAATACGTTTTTATGGAACAATCACCAGATTTTATAACGTAGTTATTACAACAACTAAGTATATTTGTAGGATAAAATGAATATTAGAAAATTTCATGATTTTATGATGTTAGATAAGTGACAATAATTAATACAGAAGTATTATGTAATTTGAAGAAGTTATGGTAGTATACCATTTTAGATATAGTATTGGGTTTACTCAGTTGGTACAATTAGAAAATAAAACAAAATATCTCACATATGTATACGTATATATATATGTATATATTATTCAATATATATATATATATATATAATAAAATAATTTTATCTCAAAATATATTTTGGGGAACTGAGATTATTTTATATTAAGTATATTCAAAGTATATTAAATTTCAAATACAAAATGTGATAAAGTTTGCTAAAATAGTAAGTACAATGTATTTTTATTAAGTTAAAACATTATATAGATTGATCAAATGTGAAAATTATTTTAATTCTTCGTTTACAGAAGACATTAATAAACAAAGTATTGACTGGAAAATAAGCGATATTTTTGTAAATAAGTGATATTTTAGGGAAATAAGTAATATTATTGTTTTTAAAGTTTTCTCCTTTTACAGTTTGAAATTTCATGCTTTTAATAAATGAAATACAGTGTTTACCTTTCTTGAATATTATATTGGTACACGTTGTGTTTAGCTGTACAATATATGTTTTTTTTTTTAAAAGAAGCAAGATATAATCTTTAAAAGAAGTAATAAATAAGTTTTTCAATGCATTTTCGCAAAATATATTTTGTTGTATTATTTATATTAATTTTCAATTTTTTTTCAAAACAAATTATTAGCAACAACCAGATTTTTGAACTTTTTAATAATAATAATAATAAATCTGCAATGAATTTTACCAAAATTTATTTTTTTAATGCATTACTTATATTAATTTTTATCAAATTTTCGATACAAATTATTAGCAACTAAAAGATTTCTAAACATCTTAAAAATAATAATAATTTTTACTAATTATGACAAAATTAAATTATTCACTCAACACTATGAATTTAATATTTTTTTAAATGACAAGCATTACCAATAGAATAAATTGAATATATATTGTATAAATACAATATCTTGAATATTTAGTTAAACTATGTAATTTCCTTTTTTTGGTTATTATTTAGTTTTCTATTTATTATTTTTAGTTATTTATTCGGTTTAAATAAGTTATTATTTATTATCAATGGTGTTTTTTTTTTTTTCTTGTAATTTGCAGAAACTCTTATTTTTATTTAAAAAATTAGAAGTTATTATTAAGAATAATTTTTTTATAATACAAATTCTTTCTACTGTGTACTATTTACAATATTTTATTTCTAAGATATCTTTTAACTTTAATTTCTCTTGCGGGTGTGCTGAAAAAATTGAGGAAAATAATTTATAAATATTAATACAAACGTGACGAAAATCGATGATATATATATAAGAATGATTTGCAGTTTTATAATATATATATATATAACATTTCTAGAGCTGCATCTTTCAAATAAAGCAATACTGAAATCGTAACCAGCAATTAAAATATTATTCTGTATTAAATTCACTGAAAATCCCTCTAAATTACCATCATTATTACATTATAAATGCTAATTTAATAATAAAGAAAATCAATTTATAAAATCAACCAATAGTGAGTTCTGTGGGGAAAAAAATGAAGCAAAATATTCCAACAATATACATTTTTATAAATTGCCACACATTAAATGCATATACAAATTAATCTTGTAAGTACACATGTAGATGTCAAAAACATTTATATATGACTACGCCTCTATTCGTTGTTATGTCTATTTATTGCTACAACTTTCAAATAAAACGATACTGAAATCGTAAAAAGCAATTAATTATTCTTCTTTAAATTTACTGAATATCCTTCTAAATTACCATCATTACTACATTACATTACGATTACCATCATTATTACATTACGACATTATAATTACCATAATTATTGCATTGTGCATCATAACATTATAATTACCATAATTATTTCATTATTGCATCATAACATATTTACCATCATTACTACATTAAATTAAATATAAATATATCAATTTATACAAACAATCTGCAATTAGTTCTTCGGGGAAAAAAAGTTCCAACATTATGCATTTTTATAAATTGCTACAAAAGTAAGCACATTTTGCAAATCAACGATGCAAAGGGGGCCTGAATGGCCGAGTGTCTAGCGCTCTGGCGCTCGGTGCCACAGGTTTCGGGTACGAGTCCCGTCGGGGCCATGGATGTTTGTAGTGGTTTGGATTCCACTTTAAGCCGTAGGTCCCGGTCTTCTATGACTGTAAGAGCGTCACGGAGCAGAAATCAGACTTCTACCTACGGGTGCTCTATCAGAACAGAAGCTGCACCCTTCTTCCCTCCTTCCATGAGGGGATACGACAACGACAACAACAACAAAAACAATGCAAAAATAACTATAGATGTCTAAAACATTTATATACATATTACTACGCCTCTATTCGCTGTTACGTCTATTTATTCCCTCACTAAAAAACATCATTTCTAAAAGCCATACTTTCGTATGTTTATGTATAAAGAATCATCTCCATTTCTATAAAAAAAAATCTGTAAAATTTCACGATCTACATCTTTCAGATGAAACAATACTGAAATAGTGCCAGCCATTTAAACTATTAATCTATTTTAAATTCACTGAATATCCATCTAAATTACCATCATTACTACATTGTTACAATATGATTACCATCATTACTAGATTTTTACATTATGATTACCATCATTACTAAATCGCTACAATATAACTACCATCGTTGCTAAATTATTACATTATAATTACCATCATTACTACATTAATTTAAATATTAAAAAATCAATGACGTAAAAATACCTGTAATGTCTAAAACATTTATTTATATGACAACGTCTCTATTAGCTGTTATGTCTATTTTATTCCCCTCACTAAAAAACACCATTGTTAAAAAGCCATACTTTTTTGTATATTTCAAATGAAACGTTACTGAAATCGTAACTAAACTATTATTCTACTTTAAATTCACTCAGTAAACATCTAAGTTACCATCATTGCTACGAAATAAATATTAATTTAAATATAAAAAAAGTTAATTTATAAAAACAAACTGTAGTTTGTTCTGCTGGGAAATTTCAACAATATACATTTTAAAAATTGCTACTCATTAAACACACATACAAATCAATGACACAAAAACACCTGTAGATGTCTAAAATATTTATGTATATGACTACGTTTCTATTCGCTGTTAAGTCTATTTATATTCTCTAATATATTCTCTCACTAAAATAAAAACATCACTGTTGAATGCATACTTTTGTATATTTATGCATAAAGGATGATTTGCAGTTTTTGTAACAAAAATATATATAAAATTTCTCTAGCTGCATCTTTCAAATGAAACATTACTAAACTCAAAACAAGCAATTAAACTATTATTATACTTAATTAAATTAACCGAAAATCCCTCTAAATTACCATCAATACTACATTATAAATGCTCATTTAAATATAAAATAAATCAATTTATACAATCAGAGTTCTGAAAGGAAAAAATACAGTAAAAAATTCCAACAATATAAAAAATATCATTAATTACACATACACAAATCAATGACGTAAAAAACAGTAAACATATATACAAATCAATGATGCAAAGACACCTGTAGATGTCTAAAACATTTCTATATATGACTATGCCTCTATTCGATGTTTAGTCTATTTATTCCCTCACTAAAAATCATAATTGCTAAATGCCATACTTTCGTATATTTGTGTATAAAGAATGATTGGCATTTTTATAAGAAAAAAAAAAATCTATAAAATTTCTCGAGCTATATCTTTCAAATGAAGCAATACTGAAATCGTAACAAGCAATTAAACTATTATTTTATTTTAAAATTCACTTAAAATCGCTCTAAATTACCATCATTAATACATTGTTACATTATGATGACCACCTTTATTACATTATAATTACCATCATTATTACATTATGGCATTGTATTTACCATAGTTACTACATTATTGCATTATAATTATCATCATTACTACATTATTACATTACATTTACCATCATTACTACATTAAATTAAATATAAAAAATTAACTCATAAAGACAATCTGCAATTAGTTCTTCAGGAAAAATAATTCCAACAATATGTATTTATATAAAGTGCTACACATTAAGCATATACACAAATCAATAATGTAAAAACACCTGTAGATGTCTAAAACATTCATATATATATATATATGAGTACGCCTCTGTTCGCTGCTACGTCTATTTATTCCCTCACTGAAAAACATCACTGCTAAAAGCCATATTGCTTTATGTTATTCCAATGCTTGCAGAAGCATGTCAGAGCGAAACACCTGCCCAACCCAGAGGGAGGGAAGGAGGCACTCAAGGGCACGCGATTCTATTAACATGAAAGATTACATTTTATAAATATGGCCTCCCCCCCCTCCCCTCCCTCTTTCTTGGTGCTGGAGGGGGGGATGTAAAAGAAGGAAGGCCGAGCAGCAGACTGTGCAGAAATTATTATGGGAGGAGGA
Source organism: Caerostris extrusa (assembly GCA_021605095.1). Classification (NCBI taxonomy): domain Eukaryota; kingdom Metazoa; phylum Arthropoda; class Arachnida; order Araneae; family Araneidae; genus Caerostris; species Caerostris extrusa. The sequence goes on from BPLR01018958.1 coordinate 5,518, forward strand.
AGAAGACAGGCGCCACGCTGCGTATGACAGCAGACCTGACGCGAAATATTAGCAGCAAGTTGTTCCTCTTTATTTTTTTTTTTCTCTCTCTCTCGGTTTTTTAAATGTTATTTTTAGAATGCAGCATTTTAACAGTGATGCCTTTATTAAGTTTGTTGTGGTGGCCTTTTTTTTTTTAATTTTTAATTGTTGTTGAAAGGGTGGTTTAAAGTGTAATTTAAATTTTCGGAGAGTTTTTCTTTCTTTATATATTTTTTGAATTTCTTTATATAGATTGAAAGCGTTGTTAGTAAAAAGTGAATCAAGTTGTTTGTTAAAAGTATATTACAATTTTATTTTATTTTTAGTAATTTTTAAAATTTAAACTTAACAAGAAATACAAAATGGTGGTACTAAAGATCCCTAACTGTAACGAATTTAAACTTAAATTTTTTAAATTTTATTTTGTATTTTACTTTTATTTTATTTTTAGTATTTTTTAAAATTTTTGAGTACTATTTATTTAATTTTAGAAACATTATCTTTTATCCATACTAACATTTAAGCAGCCAATTATAATTGTAACTTTATCTATGAATTAAGATGAGGATATTAAGCGGTCTATCCCCATTGGTACTCCGTAATCGGTACGCCAGTTGCCAGTTGCCATTGGTACTAAAGAAAAGTGTGAATATTTGTGATAATTAGAATATAAAGATTTAGTATTTTTGATAGATTGTCAATATGTTTATTTATTAATTTAAGTGATTTCACTGGATATTTTTACAATTCACAAGAATTTTTTTATATCAATAGAGATAATTTTATTAATTTATTTTAATTATTAATAAAGTAAAATTTTTTTTAAAATAAGAAATGATAATATTCTTATTTAAAAGATTCTATCACACATTTTTTTTATGGAAGGAGAAATTTTATGTTTAATATTTTTTTACATTGTTCTGTATATATTTCCAAAAATTATTTTAAAAATAATTTTATGAGATTTTACAATTCAAGACATAGCATATTATTTTAAAACATTTTTAAATTCTTTAAAATTTTGGAATTTTTCTTTAATTAAAAAGATAATTAACTGAATTGAAGATTTTAAAAATAATGCTAAAAATAGTTAACTTCAAGAAATTCATTATTTTTAGAAAATTAATTGATTAAATGGATTGTTTAAAATGAAAAATTGTTTTGTGGTTTGAATGAAAAAGTGTTAAAATGGAAAAAAAAGGTTAAAATGAAAAATTGTTTAAAAGAAAAATTTATTACAATAAAAAAGGGAGGCTTAATCGTGTAATTTTTCTTCTATTCTTTTCTAATTTAATTTACAGAAAGAATTATAGCTTTATTGTGAAATAAAAACTGCTGTTTAGATTTATTAAAAATAAAACTTATAAATTTTTAAAAATCGCATTATTAACATTTTTCATATTGGTGTTTTTCTAAAAATACTAAAGATTCAATTTATAAAAATTTTTCTTCATAAAAATTCAAATTTCAACTTCATAAAAATAAACATATATCTTTTTTTTTTTTTTAATAAAATTCTATAGAAATTTCAATAATTTATCATTTTTGAAATTAAATTTGACAAATTTAAAAAGCAACGTTCACATTTGTATAGTCATTTAAAATCTTAAGAGAAAAGTGCTTACAACTTGCAAACAACTTAAGTAGAATTTAATTTATTTTAAAGGAATGATTATGTGATTTAAAGGTAATAACTCCTAAAGCCTTTTTGAGCATTGAGCAATTATAGATTTTTAAACTCTAATCAACGTTTAACTGCATAACGTTACATAAATTTTTAAATGATATTTGTGGAGATACAAATGATAAAAAAAAAATCCATGTACAGTTATTTATCATTTGTATATGAAATAAATTAATCGTTAAATCAATTTTGTTCTAAATGATATTGGGGGCCACTTTGGAAATGCATCCTAACTCCGCGGGCGTCATATAAAAATTATATATATACATATATATAGTACCATATTAGATTTAGACCCACTATAGACATTTTTATATTCATATTACAACCTGTTATATTAGATGTTCCAAGATGCGCGCGCATCATGAGTTCGCAGAATAGAATAGTTCCCGCTCGCAGAATAAAATTTAATTATTCTGTGAACTCAAAAATAAAACAGGCACTATCTGTCCTATATTGGCAAGAATATTATTTTAAAATCAAAGTTAATTTTTTCTCATCATTTCAACAGTTGATTTTTGAAAATACGGATGCACAAATGATGTATTTTTTTAATATATTGGTTTTACTACTTTGGCCATTATAAAATAAATATATTTGTAAAAATGCAATAAATATCACGGCTCGGAAAAATGTTCAAGGCGGCCGCCGGTTGGCTACTCCTGATTTTGATCTGACTTACATCGATTCTTTTCCTTTTAATTATTTTAACTGGGATTTTCAATTTTTATTAAATTATACTTTTATGTCATGATTAATGTTTTAAAAAGTAATAATCTTAAAATTTGAACTAATTTTTTCCTTAATATATAGAGTCAGAAAAAGCACTTAACGTATAACGCGTGTTATATTCAACCCAATATATATATGTTAATTTTATTGAAAGACATTTTTTACAATTAACTAAATTTTTTTAAAGGGATGATGATATGATGCATTTCGAAGGTATTTTTGAGTATTGAGCAATTATCGATTTTTAAATGCTAATCAACTTTTAAATGCATAACATTACATTAATTTTTAAATGAAATATGATGAGATACAAATGATAAAAAAAAAATGATTAATGCACATTGTATAAGAAATAAGAAATAAATTAATCGTTAAAGCAATTTTTATTTTGATATTTGCATTGATTCTTTCCCTTTACAAAAACTGATTTTCTTAATTATTTTCAATTTTGATTAAATTATATTTTTATATCATGATTAATATTTAAAAAGATATGTACTATCCTTAAAATGTATCCTCAATTTTTTCATTATACATTGAGTCAGAAAAATATCTTAACATACAACACGTGTGATATTCCACACAATATATATATATTCATTTTATTGAAAGGCATTTTTTACAGTGAACTAAAATGATGGATAAAGTTGTCTGGCTTTATCTCGTGATCGATTCTCAATTCGAATCGATAATGATCCCGATCAAAGCTGGAGGGGGAGTGACATGCCCCCGAACCTTCTAAAGATGCACGGCCAGAAAGTTTCCTCACACACAAAAGGTTCTGTAGGGCATTGTGAAATGCGTCACAGGAGAGTGATTCAGGTACTACACACAGGCCCTGCTCCGTTACCTAATCCTCGTGACTGATTGCCAGGTGGGGAAAGTGAAGTTTTTCTTCTTTAAAGTTGTCTGCAACGCGTGGCACGCGCGGGGTGTGTTGTGATTCAGGGTCAGCATCCCCCACCCTCCCAGTCTCTCTCCGCATCCAACTGGGAGGCTCGGAGGGAGGTGACGACACGGAGCGGTCGGCAAAGCAAACCGCTTGCCATCTCGCACGCCCACCGCTCCCATCCCAGTTGTTGGCGATGGGGATGTTTTGCATCTCATTTGGCTTTCGACCAGCGGTTGTCGCACGCCTTGCTCGCAGCGCCCTCGGCCGTCAATGTGCCAGCTTAACCCTCCAAGTTCTGAAACAGATGGTGAGGTTTTTATTGTTTTTATGTTTTCACCTTCTTTTTCCTTTCGCTAAAATGCATACGTCATCGATTTTGATTTTAGAGGGGAATTGTCTTTTGGCACTTTTAACTCTCGGGTTTATTCAAATCCTTAAGAGTTTTTTTTTTGTTGGGAAGTATTAACCACATACATGATCCAGACAGAAACTAGTGTTTTGCAAAGAAATAAATGTTTTAATTTAAATAATAAACTATTTATTTCAAGAAATCGGTTTATTTTCGATAGGAATTTAACTATTTGTTTAATGATCTAATAACTAACAAACTCCCTGGTACTACCATTTTGGACCATGGCCGTCCGCCTGTTGACAGATTTCGAGACCGGAGATGTTTCCTTTTTTACGGAGTAGGGTTGTTAGCCTACGTCCAAGGCTCTGACATATTCGACCGGGATCGGACCTACAGTTTAAAGTGGATTACGAACCTTTACCAACATCCATGGCACCGTCGTGACTCGAATCCGAAACCTGTGGCACTGAGCGCCAGAGAGCTTGTCTCTCGACCATCAGACTAATATTAAATTGATCTGATGATCAAATATTAAACTTATCTGATAGTCTAAGTTGATATTAATTATCTAATATTAAACTTATCTAATCATCTGATATTAAACTTTAAACTGATCTGATGATCTAAACTATTATTAATGATCTAATATTAAACTTATATCTGATGTTCTAAAGTGATATTAATGATATAATATTGAACTGATCTGATTATCTAAACTATTAACGATCTAATATTAAACTTATAAGGAAAACAATCTAAAAGAAAATCAATTAAGGATTAATTTTCAGCAAATTCGTATGAAAATACCTAGATAGTAATTTCAAATTTAAATAAATATTTCCATAAAATGAAGAAATAAAATAAAGTAAAAGTGAAATGTTTGTTTAACATATGATTCGAAAACAAATTCAGTAACAGTAGTGACCAATTCATATATATATATATATATATATATATATATATATAATGGAAGAATAATAATTCACTGTTAAGAAATGAATTGTTTGAATACTAGAGATGAAATATGGGGCATTACTTTTAAATATAACTTGCTAAGTTTTAAATATAATTCTTCCCGCTGAAATTGTTTTTTTAATAAATCATTAATGTTTAATCTACAAACAATACAAATCTATTCTTATAGTAAAATTGATGTAGTAATTATTTTTGTATGTAAGTATTTATTTTTGATGTAGTAATGAATATTATCTATTTTTAAACTCTACTTTAATCCTTACTACTCAATTTAAAATTATTGAATAAAAATAATAATTGATGACAGTATTTAAATTTCTCTATATAATTAATACATAACTTATATGTAATTAATATATGACTTATATATATAACTCTATATAAATTTCAGACAAAATGCTTACTTAAAAGACCTCTTTATATAGATAATTCAAAAGTGTCATAACAACAATTTATGATTTCAATAATTTTATTAATGAATTGCTATGCCAATTGTGTTCAAATAATTTGAGAAATATCTTCTAATTCAGTATTTTATGTTTTCATAATTTAATTTTTTTCACCAACATTTATTATCTTAGTTTTTTTTTAAATTTATAAACTGTAAATGTTTGATAATATTTAATGCCATTCACCTAAAAGACGTTTAAGGTTAATATTTCATAGAAATGAAATTAAAAAATAATTAATTAATTAATTTTAAGTAATTTTAAATTGAATACCAATTAACGTGTAACTTAAAAATAGATAATATTTATTATTGAATCAAACATATCCAATTTTACTATAAGAATAGATCTGTATTGTTTATGGATTATTATGTCATTTGTAAAAATTTATTATCATCTGAAACTTATTGCTTTTAATTTTTAAAAAACATGAACTAATAAAAATGTGTAAAAGTATAATAAATTCTAAAATTATATAAGAATGATAAAAATATATAGATTACTGGTTTTCTACATATTTTCAAGGGTTTTTCGACGAATCAAATAAATTTTACAGTATAAGATTTTCATTATTAATTTGAGTCATACATTAGCAGTTGATCCATTATTTATTCTCCGAATTTCGACTAAACTAATGCTGTTAATTTACCCTTCTTAATTCGAGTTGTTCCTAAAAACACTAATAAATAAGACAAACAGTTGAAAAAATATTGCTTTATGAATATTTATCAACTTGATTAAAAAAAGTTTGAGTAATTTTTTTTTTTAATGATTTCAATTTTTTTTTGTGTGTGTGTTTTTGTTTTTGTTGATGGCATAGAATGGAAGTGTAATTAAATAAGAAATTGAGAAGTATTAGTAAATATAAATATTGTAGAGACAAATTTTACTTTTAGTCACAATTGAAAATGGCAACAGTAGAAAATTTTGTGAGATAAAATGCAAAAATAACTTATTGTATTTCCATATAAGATTATCTAAAGATATAAACAACATATTGGTTAGATTTAATAAGAAATTTGGGTAAATTTCTTAGTAAAACCTATTTTATAGAAAAGAAATTTTATCTTACTTAAAATAACGAATTTGAGTATGAGAGAAACATTTGAAAATAATTTAAATCATTAAACTATAACCAAAATCACAAAAAAAGAAAGTAAGCAAAAAGACAGTAATAAATTATACGTATTGCTTTATTTTGAAGACTTTTTTAAACAAATTCGAAATATTATTACTTAAACCAAATTATTATTTTTTTTATTACTTAAAACTGTAATTTTATTTTAAGTTTATATCTTTTAAAAAAAAATGTTGATTATTTAAACATTTTATGTTTTATTTTAATTTAATAGTATTTCGCGTGAAATTATCTTATTTGTTAAGAAAAGCTATTTTTTAAATATTATGTAAAATAGAATTATTAAAAAATTGTCTCAAATATATTCTTTTTATGAACATTTTTATAGCAAACATAAAAAGAATATTCTTATTAGTTTATTTAAATTTCTTTCGTGAGTTAATAATTATATAATTAAATAACTTGAAATTATTCTAAAAGATCGTATTTGAAAGCAAAGATAATATTTTAAAAGTGAAAATCGATTGGAATTCAATAGTTTCTTTATAATTTTAAAATTGTTGTTATGCGTTTTGTTCTTATATTCAATTATTAAATTTTATGGGTAACCTGCATATCGGCCCAGAAGGTTATATATATATATATATTATTTAATATTTTTTGTATGATTTTGTTTATTTAAAATTATGTATCTATGTTAAACTAAAATATTTAATATTTAATCCTGTAAATGTTTATTTTTGTTCAACAAATGTCACATTAAAAAATAAATTTCATTTAAAATTTTATTATTAAAATACACCAAATATTTTGTGTTTTACGATAACAATGAAAATTAAATAAATATTTTTAATTCCAGCCTTGTATTTACTAAAAACAATCATATTTAGTAATGTCCATTAAAATATTAGATTGCATTGAATTATGCACTGTATTATGCCATATCACAGATTTATTCAATTACTTCTATTAGCTCACATTCTCCTCTATATATCTTGTTCAAATTTCCAATCGTTCATAAAATACTTTTCATTCATCCCCTCAAGTTCAAATACATTTTTTTTGAACTTGTAGTGGATGATATTTGATGTTAATACAGTTTTTTCAAATATTAATTCAGTAATTAAATTTATTTAATTAATTTTAGTTTTTTTTAGATTTAAGTTGCATATACAATAGATGGTGCCAGATAAATTTAAAAAAGGAGTGAAAATTATTTATAAAGGACTTTCTGCAATACAGTGAAAAAAAAGTAGTAATTGACTTTAAATTTTTTTTTTTATATTATTTGTTTTTGTGATATATATACACACACACACACATATATATATATAGTATATATATTTCTTGTTTTATTTAATTTGTAAGAAATTTCACATAATCTTTAATCGTTGTTGAAAGTAATAAGTTCTGATTATATAGTTCTATAATGTTCTGATTACAATTTTTGATAACAATTGCTAAACAATTTATTAAATATCCTCACATGGATAATTACGGAATTATTACCATTTAATATTATATCTGAAAAATATTTTAAGTTTTAAAAAATTTTAAAATATTTTAAAAATTATGTAAGGCATTATGGTATAAGAGAGTAAAAAAGACAGCATAAAGATAGTGTGAGACAGTGTTGGCGGGATGTAGACAGAAAAACAAAAACAACTTCTTTTAGCATGAAATCACTCGATAGAAAATTTGTTTTGTAATTGGGAAGTAAGTACAGAAAACACCTTGCATTCGTACCAGGTGGTCACGAAAACACTGTGGGAGGTGAATAACCATTAGACCACGGAAATCGCCTGATCATGCAACTGCTGCCAAAAGTAATAGCCAATTTTCCTCTCTTTTTGTATTTCGTCTGCCACTAGCCATTTTTCTTTTGTTTATTTCATGCTAATGTTAGAAGGGCAAAGTGATTTCCCAATTGCCTTACTCTAATTGGAGTTATTATTATTTTATTTTTACTTTATTTTATTTACTTATTTTTATAATTCTTTTTAAACTTTTTCACTGTTAGAAATTAGATTCATAATTATTTACCATATATTTGAAAACATATAATTATTGATTAAAACTAGAACAGAATTGAATGAAGATTTCGCTCATGTTTCCGAAAAATATATCCTTTGTTAAAAAGCTAATAATTTCATTCATAATTTTTAATCTCATTCTTACTAAAGTAGTAGTACTAAACTATTTATTCATTTGAAAGTAAAATTAATTTGAGTTCAAAATCCTTTAATTTTAAAACAACACAACTATAATGTATATATATTATTTTATTAAGCCAAAAAATCAACAAATTTTTAATTAATTATATAATTTATAATTATTATATTAAACAATATGCCCTTTATCCATTATTCGAAAATTATATCAAGATACACATTTTCGATGTAAACATTTAATTATCCTAACAATAATGTAAAAAACGTGAAGTTTTTTACGTTTGCTTATAGAATAGCAACATTTTAAATATAGCAATAATAATATTAAAAATAATTGATGGGGATATTTTTGTAGAAATATTTTGTATGAGGAAACAGAAATTTTCTTTTCTGAAAACATAGTATAAACTTTTATTGCAAAGCAAATAATACCTTCATTCATTATTCGAAAATTACATCAGGTACATGTTTGGGGTGTAAACGTTTAATCATTCTAATAATAGGTTATACTTATATAAAAATTGTTAAAATTGTTAAAAATTGTTGTTTTCGTTTGATTTTTAGAATAGCAACATTTTAAAATATAACAATAATAATATTAAAAAAATAATTTATTAGATATTTTTGTAGAAATATTTTGTACGAGGAAACCACCGATAAATTTTCCTTTCTGAAAACCTAGTATTCGTATAAACTTTAATACAAAAAAATATCAGTAGGAAATAAAATTTATAATTATTATATTAAATAATATGTTTTTTATCCACTATTCAAAATTTGTAAAGATAAATATTTAGGATGTAAACATTTAATTATCTTACAATATGTCATACTTATATAAAAATTTTAAAGAGTTTTATTTTAGAGTAGTATCATTTTAAAGTATAGCAATAATATTAGAAAAAAAAATATTGGATATTTTTGTAAAAATATTTTGAATGAGAAAACCACTGAGAAATTTTTTCTCAAAACCTAGAATATAAACTTTAATACAAACAAATAGCAGCAGGAAATAAAATTTATAATTATTATATTAAACAATATGTCCTTTATGCCTTATTCGAAATTTATATTAAGATAAATATTTAAGATGTTAACATTTAATTGTCCTAACAATATATTAATTATATAAAAATTGTAAAGATTTTCCTTTTAACGTAGTATCATTTTAAAGTATAACAATAATAATATAAAAAATTATTGGATATTTTGTAGAAATATTTTGTATGAAGAAACCGCTGAGAAATTTTCTTTTCTGAAAACCTAGTATGAACTTTAATACAAAACAAATATCAGTAGAAAAATAAAATTTATAATTATTATATTAAAGAATACACCCTTTATCCATTATATCAAGATGTCTATTTAGGATGTTATATAAGATACATATGAGATATAGATATAGATGTTACACAAAAATACATATTTACGAAAGATATATCAAGATACATATTTAAGATGTAAACATTCAATTATCCTAACAATATGTCATAGTTATATAAAAACCTATAAAAATTTTCCTTTTAGCATAACATCATTTTAAAGTATAGCAATAATAACAATAAAAAATAATTTATTGGATATTTTTGTAGAAATATTTTGTACGAGGAAACAACCACTGATAAATTTTCTTCTAGAATATAAACTTATCTTTAGAACTTTTAAAAATCTAGAATATGCCTAGAATATAAAATTTATAATTATTATATCAAACAAAATGTCCTTTATCCATTATATCAAGGTACATATTTAGGGATGTTTTACAAGATACATATTAGATATAGATGTTACACAAGATACATTTTTGCTAAAGTTATATCAAGATATATATTTAGGATGTAAACATTCAATTATCCTATCCATTTGTCATACTTATACAAAAACTATAAATATTTTCGTTTTAGGGTAGCATCATTTTAAATTATAACAACAATAATAATAGTAAAAACATTTTATTGATATTTTTGTAGAAATATTTTGTATGAGGAAACAACCACTGTGAAGTTTTCTTTTCTGAAAACCTAGAATATAAACTTTAATACAAAACAAATAGCAGTAGGAATTAAAATTTATAAAAATTATTTTAAATAATATGTCCTTTATACATTATTCTAAATTTATGTCAAGATACATATTTAGGATGTAAAAATTTTAGTTTTAGAGTAGTACCATTTTAAAGTATAGCAATAATTATAGTAAAAACATTTTACTAGATATTTTTGTAGAAATATTTTGTATGAGGAAACAAGCACTGAGAAATTTCCTTTTACAAAACCTGGAATATGAAATTTAATAAATAAAATTGATTAATAGTATTTTAGTAAATTTATTAATAGCAAAATTTATTAGTAATAGGATTAATTATTAATTAATTAATAATGAATTAATTTTTAATTAATTATTATGTCATTTATCCATTATTCGAAATTTATATCAAGATACATAATTAGGATGTAAAGATTTTCGTTTTAGAGTAGCATCATTTTAAAATACTGCAATAATACTAGTAAAAAGATTATTTATTGGTTATTTTTGTAGAAATATTTTGTACGAGGAAACAACCAATGAGAAGTTTTCTTTTTTTCTGTAAACCTAGAGTATAAACTTTAATCCAAAACAAATGGCAGCAGGAAATAAAAGCGGAGGAGAGAGAGAAAAGTTTTCTTCTCACCCATAAAACAAATATATGACCCTGAGGATTTATATTATATATTTCCTTCAACACGGGGTGTAAAACGACGTTTATAATGATGGCCCCGCTGATGTCTTTTTCTTTTACCATTTCAATCATAATTCCATCCCACGTCGTGAACTGGTGCTTTTTTGCTTCAAAGCCATCGATTGGCTGCTTGAAATTCAAGTGTGATTCTTTCCTTCAAAGACGGCTCTATCGAATTTGTTCTTTCTTTTTACTCGAACTCTACAGTCCCGTGTACTTTTTTTTTTACTTTTTCTTTACTGGATTATTTTTATTTTTTTTTTTTCCATTTCCTTTTATTTCGCTCTTTCTCCAAAGTAAAGAACCGCCATGTCACCACCCCTTTTCGAACGATTTTTATTTCTGCCCAATCGGCTTTGATTTTTTTTTTTTATGTGTGTGTGTATCTTAACATTTAGGGCACGTTGTTTCTAAAGTCGTTGAAAATTCTCAAAGGGGGTTGACTCCAAAGTAAAATGAAGAAAATCAGTCTTTTACGAAATTCTATTGCTCTACTAAATTCTTTCCATTGAACTGAAGACCCCTTTGTTTTTTAATATCCTTCTCAACATCATTTTAAATATTATTTTTTGAAACTTCAGAGTAATCCATGTTCAAACTTATTGTGGGGCCTGATGGCTGAGTGGCTAGCGCTCTGGCATTCGGTACCACGGGTTTCGGGGTTCGACTGTCGGCGATACTATGGATGTTTGTAGTGTCTCGGAACCCACTTTCAACCGTAGGTCCCGTCTAATAGGATAGTAGAGCGTTGTGGGGTAGTGTTACTCGCTCCCATAGCATATCTTCAAGCTACACGTGCCCCCTGGTTTGTACTAAATGAGTAACAGCGGTGCAGCCCTTGCTTATGGCGTAAAGGTTAACTGTCTCTCTATTGCTAGCTGCATTAGAACAACAACAACTTATTGTTAAGCTAATAAATATATAATGTGTTTTGCTAATATTCATTATTAAGGACATATTATTAAGTAAATTTATATAATATTTTTCAGTTATTTATAACCTTTAACTAGGCAAATTTAGAAGAAATTCTGAACAGTGATTTTTATTCTACCTTTATAAAATATATATAACCCATTTGAATTGACTAGTTTAATTCTTTAAAGTACAATGTGTTATTTTGCTATCACTGAATTGCTGATTAAGTGCATCTTGAAAAATTTTGTATCTGTCACAACTTTCCTGTATCACGATGCTTGAAATTAAATGAAAAAATTCGAATTAAAAAAATATTTTGTTCATAATTTAAAGAATAAAATAAAGCATTACTTTTTAATTTTATCGATAAAAATAATTGCAATCATCTTTAATTTTAATATTCTGATTTATTCTAAAACTATCCTGCTAAAGTTTGCAGCCAAATAAAACTCTTTAATTTTTTAATATTTTAAATTTTTTTTAAATTTGCAATTACAAAAGGGCTCCATTCATTTAACTGGAGTTAACTGGCTATCACTGAATTGCTGATTAAGTGCATCCTGAAAAATTTTGTAACTTTCCTGTATCACGATTTAGTAAATTAAATGAAAAAATTTTTAATAATTTAAAGAATAAATGTACTTTTAATTTTATCGATAAAAATAATTGCAATCATCTTTAATTTTAATATCTGATTTATTCTAAAAACTATCCTGCTAAAGTTTGCAGCCAAATAAAACTTAATTTTTTTTTTTTAATATTTTAAATTTTTTAAATTTGCAATTACAAAGGGCTCCATTCATTTAACTGGAGTTCAAACTCAGAATTTTATTATTTGCAATTCTGCGATGAAAGTTATTTTTCTATATCCTCTGTTTACATGCAGGCAAAAAAATTTATTTATATTTAATAGAAATCTTCTTAAAGCTATCAGCGCTTTTCAAAAATTTTAAAAAATTGTTTAAATTTGTAAATAACCACGACAAAAAAAACAACAAAATAGCAGATGAAAGCATTTTTTATATTCCATCTATATAAAACTACAATCGAATGTCTCTAAATTTTTAAATATTGATTATTTAATGCACCTACTGTGATTATATATTGACTATGTAATGCAATATTCATAAACAAAAAATTTTTAGCTGATGATTTCAACACAAACAAAAATGTGTTTTGATAAACCACGTCAATAAAATGTCTATATTTGTGTATATCAATATTTATAACTTCCCGAAACATCAGCGCGATATAATGTAAATAATTTAGAAGAAAAAAATATTAAAAAAAAGACCATAAAAAGCATTCTTTTTTGTTTGCATTTAAAATTTCCTCCTTTTTGTATATATGTACCACATAAGCTTTTATATTTTTAATTTCATTGTTCAAAAACGTTTAAGTTATTAAAAAAATTTCAATTGAATTATAAGCATATAATATAATAAAAAAATATTTTTAATTAAAAAGATGTTTAAAGTAAGCTAGTTACTTTTTTAATTTTAGTTGAACTACTTTAAATCTTGTAGAATTAGTTAGAAATTCAGATTTGGTTTGGTTTGTCACTCTACGGTTATTTATTGCAGAGTTTAGTCTAATTAGACAGGGACCTACAGTTTAAAGTGGATTCCGAACCACTAACAAACATACATGCCACGCCCAGGATACGAACCTGAAGCTTGTGGTACCAAAGGCCTTCGAAATTCAGAGTATTTTACGTATATCCAATGAAATCAATTAGTGACAGATTTTATTTTTGTTTCAAAATATTTTCTTTATTTTAAAGTTTTTTTTTTCATTTTCAACATTTTTAAGTTAAAAAATTTTATTCAATTATATGTTATAATGTTATTTAATTGTTATAATTTTTATTTTTTTATTTCTCATTTTTGTATCTCCCATTTAACAAATTATTTCTAAGAAAATCCTTAGAACTGTAATGTTTAACCATTTTGCTCAAATAGGAAAGGTACTTCATAATATTTTTTTTTTAAAACAAATAACTGGACTTTTTTGATAAAAATCTCACTAATTTAAACACAAAAATTAATTTAGTTTTATAAACTTTCTATTTTATAAATTCTAAGATGAACTTAAATATGAATTAATTATCTAAGAAATATGTACGAGTAACATACTTATTTTATCGTTTTGTGTAAATTGCATTATAAATGCATAATTATTTGATTTTAAATTATGCTTATTGTTTGTTTAAAATGCAATATTTTAAATGCAATATTATTCATTATTGGTATAGTAATATTTGCTATATTCATATTTTCATATTTGTTATATTATTCATTACTATGATTATTATTATTTCCAAGTTTAATTTGGCTTTTAAGAATTATCTTTTTATTTTAATTAATTATTTTTTTACATTAAATTTTTCAAATTTATTATGGGTTTGTATTTCTCTAGTATTACAATATTATTTATATACACGATACAAAAAATAATAATAGTTGAATTGGCTTGCTTTATTTGTAAATCTAAATGGTATAAATATCCTGTTGTTTCAAAATGCATTTTTTAACGATAGTTATTTGCACATTATATTTGATACAAAAGATATTTTGAATTATATTTAAATTAAAAAAATATATTGTAATGAATTTTGTAATCGAAAATTCCTCAATTGATAAAAAATCTTGTATTCTACGTATTTAAATTTCACTAATTTTCTTTTTAAATTTCTCTTATAAATTTTATTCAATGATTATTAGCGTTAAATATATAATTTATTATTTATAATTAAAGAAAATAAAGCAAGGAACAGGATAAATCGCTTAAATTATTTTCATCGACCGAAACTCCGAAGAGAAGAAAGAAAAACAAACAAATAACGGTTCATTTCCTTTTGAGAGAATCGTAAATTCCGCTTCCGCATTTTCGATTGAAAAACTGTGCTCTCGGGCTTCCTCCATCCCCCGTTGCCATGGCGACCCTTCACTGTTAAAAGGTGGAGCTCCAAAACCCCGCCTTTTTCTACCCAAATAATGAAAGATCTCTTCCCCCCTCTCATTCTAAATTATCGATCCAATGTCTTTCCGTCTTGCAAAGTGGTCATGTTCTTCCAGCTCGCTCGCCCCTGTCTGTTGGCATGCACTGATTTTTAAAGTTGGTTTTTGCTGGTTGCTTCTGAAAATACTGCAGTTGTTTTGCTGTAATTTCGTTTTTTGCATTCGAAAAATTTTCTTTGATTATTTTATAACGTAATGTTTATTTGCTTTTAAGAACTAAAAATATTAAGAAAAAAAAAAAAAAAAATCTAAATTGTTGTTTAGCTATTTATCGGTATAAAATTAATGTAAAATTGTTGAATTGAAAAATTTTAAAAATTGTTAATTTTCTTCTCACCATTTCCTTTTCAATAAAATGCAGTTTTTTATTTCATCATACAGTTTATGAAATTCGTTTTTTAAAAAGATTATTTAAAAACAACAATAGTTAATTAAGTTTACCAAAATGTTACTGTTAACAAAGATTACCGAAATGTTAGTTAACAAAGATTACTATTAATTAAGATTACCAACATTTTAAGTTTACCAAAACGTTACTATTAATTAAGATTACCTACAAGTTAAGTTTACCAAACTCTTACTGTTAGTTAAGATTACCAACTGTTTAATTTAACGAAATGCTTCATTTTTTTATTTAATATAATTTTAAGTAAAAAATAATTTATTATGCACAATTTCTACTCCATTAATGTTATTAAATAAAAATTATTTTATCTAAAAGTATTTTCTGATTAGAACTTTATTTTAATTATAAATCTTACAAAGATTAGAAAATATGTTATGAAATTTTCAATTTACGATTATGATTACATATCGTTATTATTTATTTACCAATGACAGTTTAAAAAATCAAGTACTGTTAATAATTTTTTACAAATATTTGTAATTTTCCTCATCTTGATCGGAAAAAAATATTTTTGGGAATAAAATTATAGCATTATAAAATGTAACATTTGTTATTGCTCGTTATAAAATTTTTAATTAAAATAATATAATACATAAAATATTTTAAACAAGATTAGAAATAATAGCAATAATAATAATAGTCATAAAATATTTTCTAAAACTGAGCATTTATTACCATGTTATAATGCAAAATAAAAAAAAATCTGCAATAAAAGATTGAAGATGATATTCATTAAAACCTAAAAGCATCAGAATAACATGCAATTAGATTTTTATTAGCTTATTAATAAGCCTGTTTTAATTTTTGCAAGTAAATTTTTTATTTTTTTTTTTTTAAAATTATTCGAATATGTTTAAATATAAAAATGCACCATATGATACATTATTCTACAGTTCTTTGAATCACATTTGTTCAACATACGTATTACTTTTCCTTATGTATTACGTATAAAAAAACTGATATGCAGTTAAAGAAATGATACCATGTAGATTTCATCAAAAAAAAAAAAAAATAATAAAGATATTAAAAATATCTGAAATATAATATGATACATTATTCTGTAATTCTTTGAACCATATTTGTTCAACAAGTGTTACATTTATACACGTACAAATGATAGATATACAGTTAAAGAAGTGATATCATAATTTACTATGTGGATTTCATTAAGAAATAAAAGATTAAAAATCTCTGATATATCATATGATACATTCCGTATACACATGTACAGGTGACTATACAGTTAAAGGAACAGTAATATAAATTACTATATATATTTCTTTTATATAAAAAAAAAAAAAATGACGGCATTAAAAATAAAAGTGTAAAAATAAACATTCTAATTTGAATATTCGTTAAAAAGATTTTTTAAAAATCATCTTATTAAGCAGTTCTTTGAATCCTATTTGTTCACCAAGTGTTCCTTATGTACGGAACAATAACGTGCAGTTAACGGAACAATAACGTGAGTTAACGGAACAATAACATAAATTACCATGTAAATTTTATTAACAAGTAAAGGCATTACAAATAAAAAATAAAATAAAAATATAATATCGAAATTCTTTAATAACATTATAAAAACTCTCACAAACTTTAGTTCATAAAAAGACAATCTCATATGATTTATCGCTTTTCTGTATGGATAAAGATTTAATGAATAAGGATTTAATATTATATATTAGCTGAATAATCTGGAATCTCTTAGAACTTCCTATTTAGAGCATAAGCCCATTTTCCTTAAAAAAGAAAGAAATTATATAGAAAATTTAAGAATTAAATAAAGAAGTGAACAAATGATCATTTTTGCTACCAAATTTTTTAAAATGTTTAAAAATTAACCATATTTGCTCATTGAATATTTTATCGTGATCATTTATTTACGATTAACGACATTATTTTAAATATACAAATAAAAAAAAAAAGATTACTAATTATTTTAAAAGGATTGAAAATGTATTTTCATAATAATTTCTTTTTCAATAAAAATTAATAAATTCATTTAATGAAAAACAAAATATGATTCGTTCCTACTTTTTCTTTTAATTTTTGTATTTTTTTTAAATTCCTCAATTACTTTCAAAATTTCTACAAATAAAAAAATCTTGAAAAGATTTTTTTTTTTGCATATATTGAAAATTCAAATAAAAATTCTTGCACATTTTAAAAATATTTTAAACATTTTTACAGGATTCTTTATAAAAAAAATATTTTTCTTTCAGTTTCTTATTTTTTATAAGAAACTGAAAGAAAAAAAGATTTTAATAATAATTACTCCAGTACCAAAAATATAATTGAAAAAAAATATATTAGACTACCCAGAAATAAATTCCTGAAGGTAAGTCATAGTTTTAAGTATTTTAATAAGCATTTCTTAAAATGCCTGTTATTGAATTATATATTTTCAAAATGAGTTTTGTTTTCAATGCGACGCCAAACAACACCTACGGCGGGGACTTCTCAAATTCCTCCTTAATGCCAAGCAAAAGCCAAAATAATAAAGACAAGCAAAATAAAAAAGAAAGAAAAGGGAAGAAAAGAATTGCGAAATGCGCTCTGGGGGAATAAATTTCCAGCGTATTTGAGCCGTAGGAAGCCGGGTTTTCAAAATTGGAACAATTTGCGAGGATCGCTAAATGCTCGTTACAGAGAACCTGGCTTCGACAATAAAAGTACTCCATTCGTTGCATTTAGAACTTCCCCCGAGACTCGCTTTTTTATCTTTTCCCTCCTCTGGAACGATGTTATGAGTTCCACCAGTTTGTCCGCCTGATATCGCGTATAAACGTCAGGGGACCGGCCCCCTGGCCCATATTTCGCTTCTCTACGATGGCCTTTTTTTCTTGAGGTGATGTGCTTTGTTCTCGGTTTAAGTTTCTCGGCTTTTGGTTAAAAAACGAAAAATTTCTGAAACGAAATTTCGTTTTGAAGAAGAAAAATTTGTTTATGTAGCACGGAATAAATATTTTAAAATACATATGTTATTATACATATGTTATTATTTATGTTATTACATGCATATATGCACGGAATTTTTGAGAGTAATGTTAAAAAATCAAAATATTTGTTTTGTTTTGCATTATTTTGGCTTGACATAAATTCCATTGAAAAAGAAAAACAAAAATGTTTTCAAAGTTAAGAGCCAAAGATATATGAGCCCGGCCCTTATTTTGCTTTTTACGATGACCTTTCTTTTGGTGATGTTCTTTGTTTTCGGTTTAAAGTTTCTCAGTTTTTTATTACATACATATTTCGCTCTGAAGAACAAATTCTTAGGTTTAAGGAATCATGAATTTGTAAAACAAATATTTTTAAAGCTTTGCATTATTTATTTCAAATGTTTAGGTTTAAGGAAGGAATTTGTAAAGTAAAATATTTTTAAAGCTTTGCATTATTTTGGCTTGACGTAAATTCTATTGAAAGAAAAGAAAAAAAAAATATTATGTTTTCAGAAATTACAGACCCAAAAGATATATGAGCCCGGCCCATATTTCGCTTTTTCACAATGGCCTTTCTTCCTTAGGTAATGTTCTTTGTTTTCGGTTTAAAGTCTCTCAGTTTTTGGTTATATGCATGAAATTTCGTTTTAAAAAAGATAAGTTTGGGTTTAAGGAAGTCAGATTTATTTAAAGCTTTTCATTATTTTGGTGAAGTGGACAAGTTTGGTTTAAGGATATCAGAAACTGATTAGTTTAGAAAAGATTAGTAGTTTTAGAACTATATTGAAAAATGCACAAGAAAACAATACTGCCACATTGCCTATAATCATTTAAAAAATTTATAATTCACATTTTATTGGAAAATTTTTAAAAATGTCACATGTTTTTTTTTAAAATTAAATTTAGTTTATATAAATCATTATTATATTTTTATTATTATTCTATTTCAAATTTATAAATTATAAAAAAGAAAAAAAAAACCATTTTAGAAAATTTTTTTATTTTCTTTTAAATTAAATTAGTTGTAACATTTAAGTCTAGTTAAAAATGCATTATCTTTACATATTGTATGAATTTCAAAGATTTTTCTTATTTAATAAGAACTTTTTAAACATTAATTTAAACAAGTTAATTAAGTTTAATTTAAAATTTTTAAACATTTGTTAATTGTGCACATAAACATTTGTTTAAACTAAACGAAATGAACAAATCAAAATAATGCAGACAAAATTAAATTCTGCTGAATATTTAATATATTACCATGAAATTACGTTAATTAAATAATTTTTTTAAGATTAAATTAGAAAGTGATTGGAATTAAATTAGAATTTCTTTTAGATTAAATTAGTTTAGAATTTTTTTTTAAGATTATCTAAATTAAAGTTGCCAAGTATAGTCTCGATTACCGATAAATTTGGGTTTGCTAAGATTTCTCAATCTATTTATGCATTACTTTGTATATTTTCAATTCTTTGCTACTTTACGTATTTTCAATTCTTTGCTACTTTATATTTTCAATTCTTTGCTATTTTACATATTTTCAACTATTTTACATATTTTCAATTTTACATATTTTCAATTCTTTGCTATTTTACATATTTTCAATTCTTTGCTATTTTACATATTTTCAATTCTTTGCTACTTTACATATTTTCAATTCTTTGCTATTTTACATATTTTCAATTCTTTGCTACTTTACATATTTTCAATTCTTTGCATATTTTCAATTCTTTTGCTATTTTTACATATTTTCAATTCTTTGCTACTTTACAAATTTTCAATTCTTTGCTATTCACTTACTTGCATCAGTTATTTATTATTTATGTTTCGAAACATATTACTTGAGTTTTTGAATTTGTAAGAATTATAAAGTGAATACATTTTTAAAAAGTTTTTGAATATGGGAATCTTACAATTTTGATTATCTAACAATCGCTGTTTAAAGCAGTATATAAAGATATTTTTATTTAACATGCAACCAAAATCAAAATTATTTTTGAAGAATCATTGATCTTCTTAGAAAAATAAAAGTTTGAAGGAAATTTGAATTTTCTTTGGTTCTTCAAAGAATCTTAATTTACTATCAAGAATTTAATTTATTATATAACAAAAAGTAAATAGTATTTTTTTTAAATTTATAAATCTAACAAAAAATTCTTTACTCAATAATGCTATCTTAGATCTTCATCCCCAAATGATAAAAATTTATTGTATTTCTTAAACTCAGAACAGAATAACTCCAGATTTACACTACGATTTTTTTATAATTTTAACCATTCAATAGATAAATTATTTTTTTAAATTTAATACATGGGACAATTGTAACTTACTCTTAACCGAAAAATACTTTGATATGTATTTATGTTTCTCATTATTCAATGAAAAGAATATCTTCTTAAAAATACTTCTTAAAATTGATTTATCCCAAAACATTTATAAATTTGTTATAGAAAAAGCATTTAGTATATATGTTGAATTACTTTTTAACATTTTTTATAAATGTTTGAAAATGTATTAATTTGTACTTTCCCACTTTTTAAGTTATGATGCTTTCTTTCCATTAATTTTATTTTTAATATGGTTGATCGCAATTTAATTTCTGTTGTTATAAAATAATTTGTTTTTCTAAATCTCGTGTTATAATTTTGATTTATACAAGAGATTAAAAATTTTTAATAACGAAGTACAATTTAATGATATCATTACCCGAACTCGTTCATTTGAAAATAACGAACCAATTTATTAGGTCAACGTTTATGATTTCAATGCATATAAACTAAAACTTCTATGATTTATTTATATAAATTTATCATTTCTTCATCGTTATTTTATCCTATTTATTAAAACTAATGAAAATTAAAGTTTTCAATTTTGTTATACACAATTTATTATTAAAAAAACTATTACCTTTCTTTGTAAATTTAACTCTTTTTTCTTTTCATAAGATAATTTATATGTTTTCTAAAAATTATTGATAGAAGTTCCATTAATCTCACAAAGAAAAAATTTCCATTTAAATCCACAATTTTTTCAACACCTCCTAATGCCCTGTCTCAACTTTTCTTCAAGAATTAAACGTAAACTTTACTGCTTTCTCATCATTTATTACAACCTAAAGTGCAATTTAGAAAGCACATATTACTTGGCAGGAGAATTATTGTAAACCATAAAATCCCATCGTATCAGAGCGTCCTTTTCTAAATTCAGGTCGGGTCACGTTTCTTCCATAAGCACCATATATTTTCACCGTATCCCTAATCCCTTTAACTTAGAAAACTATCTTCCACCCCACCCCACCCCTTACCTAAAGAGGGGGTGGGGGCATATCTCAAACCATTGCTTCCTTCCCTCCCCACTTTTTCACTCCGTTCTTTTTCGCCTTTTATCGGCGAGAATTTGAGAAGAAAAACACAGCAGCTATTTCGTGCTCTACTTGACACGTCGTAGATTGGAGAGAGAACGTGTAAGGAATTTTGTCCCACACTCTATCACTCTTCTTCTTAACCTTTTCTCTTCATTCACTCATTCTTCCTCTTTTCAGGGCATGCCTTCTCCCTTAACAATGTCCACCCACCACTCCCACACTGCTCACTTCACTTCTTCTAATCTCCAGCGTTTTTTTTTCTCCTCCTCCACACCCTACCCCCTACCTTCTTCATACTCAGTGCTTCCGCTGCAAAAACTTTTACAGTAACCATCGATTTTCGAAAAGAGAGGGTCGTTATCTTTTGCTTCGTTTGTTGCTCCGAGGGTACAACAGTACAAAAAATAAAATAAAAAATAAAAATAAAAGTACCAAGATCTCAATAAAAAGTGGAAAATAAAAAGTATATAAACAAAAACCTTCTTCGTAAAAAGAAGTTGAAGGAAATGTATAAAAAAAAAAAGTTGAAGTAAAATAAAAAAAAAAAGGGGAAGAGGGATAAAAATGGAATAAAAAAAAAAAAGACTACAAAATCCTTCCCAAGACAATGGCTTAGAGTTTCGGAGAGTTTACGTCCAGGATGGGGGAGGAGGGGGGAATCCAGCAAAGGGGGGCAATATAAACTGTGCTGGATATTGATTGGTTCTGAATTTCCAGGGATCAAACTGGAATTGTAAGCTTCGTTTCTTCTTCTTCTTTTATTTTTATCCTCGTTTTTTTTTTCCTCCTTCGTTTGACCAACCAACTTGAGTCACGGAGATAAATCTTTTTTGTTCTCCGCCCACTACCCTTCTAATCTCTAGACTTTACGTTCCAAACTCTCTCCCATCCTCACTTCCTTTCCCCTCTTTTCTCTCTCTTCTCCCTGAAAAGACTTCCTGTCTCTTTCCTTTAAAAGCAGTTTCTCTAAATTTTTTTTCCTTACTAGTTTCAGTAAGAATTTTGAATTCTTTACGTTACAAAATATTTTTAAATAATGATGATGATGAAAAATGTTATAATGATGTTAAAAATATTAAAATGCATCAGGATATAATGAAAGAAGAAAATACATAATAAAATTATACGTAGAAATTATTATAAAATAGTAATATAAATTATTATAAAATAGTAATAAAAATTATTATAAAATTATAATTTCTATGTAGTTTGCATTTATTAATATTTTCTCAAAACGATATGTTTGATTTAAGATATAGCTATTTATAATTCCTTCTAATTTTCTACGCGTATCATTAGTATTTACAAAATATATTTCTAAATGGTTTTTTTTTTTTTGTTATTTAGTTAATGTTTAGAAAATTTATTTAAAAATACATGTAAATTGAAAATATTCTGCAAATTTTTGCAAAAAAAGGTTTCTCTAACAATCCTAGCTGGAATTTGCTTCCGTAAGATTTTTTTGATGTTATCAAATTTGAGATACTAATACTTAATTCATTTGACGCCTGAATTCGATAAGTTAATTTTTTTAAATTTATATCAAAATCGTATAATGTTTTATTTTTAAATATGAATTCAATGAAGAAAGATGACGAAATTCAAAATTTTCTTTAATTTAAGCAAAATTATGTATCTGAAACGTAAGAAATTTCTGAAGCAATTTTTTACAATTAACTAAAATTTATAAAAACTCATGAGCATAAGTTATTGTACTACTTAATAACTAAAAATTATTGCATGAAAGCATTAAATAAATCTCCTTTGGGTAAGCAAGCATCAATAAAATTTAATTTTAAAATTTACAGCATTAGTTTAATGATTTTACTGATTATTTATAAAGATTTTAAATCTCCATAAAGTACGAAATATTTATTCATAATTTAATTGATAAAAACATTTATTCATAACTCTACATTAGTAAAAAAAATTATTAAAAAATATGATGTTTGTTACTTAATTTCAGCAATAAAAATTAAACTAATAAATATGTGATTATAATATATTCATTCCAAATCTGAATAAGTATTAATATTTAATTAATATTTTCCAATTTTTTAATTAAATATATAAATAATTTGAAATGCTCAGAAATACAAAAAAAAAAAAAAAGTTTTAATTTATACTTATAAAAAACATTTTTTAATTAATGACTTACGATTAAAATTGTTTATACATTTTAATTTTTAGAAAACTAAAATTATATAATACAGAAACTCTCTGAATGTTAAAGTTTAAGTTTTCTCAATTCAAATTCTTCATCCTATATTCTAGTAAGAAAGAAATACTTCTGGTGTCTTCAGCTATTTGCAGAAACTCTTATTTCAGTATCTTACATCCACCCCACAATTTCGAGCAAACAATGAAGATAGACATTTTTCTTCCTTTCTTTCGTAAGAAAGGAAAAATATATCTGATATATCTGATTCCTCTTCGTCTTCGAAAGTTATACTATTTTAAATTATTACATCTTAATTTATGGAAAATTATGCTACTTTAAATTATTATACCTTTATTTACGGCAAAAAATGAGAAAGAATTAGCAAAGATAAGGAAATTCTATACTGATAAGAAAATTTTGATTTCACTTTACGAGTTTCCATTTTAATTTGAGTTACAAGAATTAAATTATATGGATAACCATGACTACATTCTCTTAAAAGATTATTGTTTCAAAATTTTCATATATATATATATATATAATATAATTTTAATTTAAATAATAATAATTAAATGTTAGTTAATGTTATAATTTTATATATATTATTATAATATATAAAATGTTATAAGAATATGATATAAATATAGCACTTAATTAATTGAATTATTAAATTTCTTTACTCAATTAAGCATTGAAAACAATACAGAAACTATTTTGTCTAGAACAAACACACATACGCGTACACACACATACACGTACACACATACACACACACACACACGTACACACACACACGTACACACACACATACGTACACACACACACACACATACATATATATATGTGTGTGTGTGTGTGTGCGTAACAATATTTCTTCTAGATGTTATATTTTTTTATATTATTTTTAGTGCTTAATGTAAAAATTAAATTAATTAATGTAAATTTAATAAATCAATTAATTTAATGACATGTACATAATTATGAAGTAGAAAACTTTATTTATATAAAATTCTTATAAAATTTTCTATGTCAAGAATATGTTAATCGAAAATTATACAAAACTGTTTTTAAAGAACATCTTTTATATTTATTTTCTAATATATGATAAATAAACATGAAAAATACTTTATCAAGCTTCATTTTAACCATTTCATTTTATTTTTCTTATTCAAGGAGAACCAATATTTTTGCTGAAATTGTCAACTAAGTAAACATTCTTATTTCACAAATCATTTTAAATTATTTAAACTTTCTGAATTAAATCGGAATGCATTTGGTTATAATTTTATTAATATTTTTAAAACAATGAATCTTAGAATTAAATTAAAAGTTTGATAAATTTGATAAAAATTTGATAAAGACTTCTTTTAAAAATATTGCAAAGATTGTACATCAAATTTTTGTTTCGAAAAAAAAAAAAATGTGGAGATAAAACTTTTCAATATTCTGTGATCTAATGAACTCGAATATTGAAATGGATGATTTGAATTTCGAATGATACCTTCTTGAGTTCCGTGTTTTCAATGACTTCCGAGTTTCGTATCATGAATTCATGAGTTTCAAATCATGAATTCATGAGTTTCGAATCATGAATTTGTTTGAATAATTTAAATTTCATTCATAGAAATTTTTAAAATATACTATCGTCAAATGAAAAAAAAAAGTAATACTTTTATTTCTTTTTTCAAATGAAAATAAACGATTTGAAATGAGAAAAGAAGAAAACTGACAAAGGAAGAAAGAAATTTAAGAATTTTAAGTAAGTTAAACATAAATCATCATAAATCTATCAAAATAAATCACATATGCCACAAAATACTTCTTATGTTTTGAAAATCAAATTATAATTTTATAATAAAATGCTATATATTTCTTACTTCTTGTAACATTATCATAACATTTGATATTCTAAAATCTTAACGCTTGTATTTATATTTTTATTTTTTAAAACGTTTTAAAAAATTTCTAATTTTTATTACTAAACATATATAATATAAAAATATTCTGATGATTCACAAAATTAACACGAGTTCTTTTTTTTTTTTTAATTTTGCAGAACAGTGGTTATTAAAATGTAACAATTTTTAATGGATTCTTATAAAAAACATGCATGATTTAAAATCATCTTAAAATAGTCAAAATTATGAAGGGCGTACTCTTTCGACAACGAATAGAAACGTTTTATTCGAGAGAATTTCAGAATAAAAATGAAATCTTACTGACAATTGGAATTATTGATTTCTTTTTCAACCAATCTGACGATAGATAGAATAAAAATTTTCCAGCAGTCGCGTGTATTGCTTTAAGACCTATGGGGACACGACTTATACCTAATCCCCAGGGGGTGGGGAAGGATGATAAAAAAAAAGAAATTATTTTTGCAAGTGTAAATAAATTATTTGGAATAACTAAAGAAAAGTCGAGACGTATTTAAGAGTTTTAATAAAACAAGTATTAGGTTAATAATCTATTAAAATAAATCACATGCCCTGTATAATACCTCTTGGGGTTTAAAAATCAAATTGTAATTTTAAAATAAAATTTTATATATTTCTTACTTTTGTAACATTATCATATCATTTAATATTTTAAAATCTTGATGCTTGAATTTACATTTTTACATTTAAAATGTTTTTAAAAAATTTATAATAGTTTTGGAAATGAATAGAAACTTTTTATTCACGAGAAGTTCTGAATAAAAATGAAATCTTACTTCCAAATGGAATTATTGATTTCTTTTTTAACCAATCTGGCGATAGACAGAATAAAAAAAAAAATTATAATATATATATTCTGATGATTTACATTACATTTTACGACGATTTTCTGATGATAAATATTCTGATGATTTACAAAACTAACACGAGATCTTTTTTTTTTTTAAATTTTTTTCAGAATATTGGTTATCAAAAATTAACAACATTTAACAGATACATATAAAACACATGCAAAGCACAATTTAAAATCATCTTAAAACTATCAAAATTGTGATGGGCGTACGCTTTGATAAAGAATAGAAATGTTTTATTCAAGAGAAGTTTAAAATAAAAATGAAATCTTGCTTCCAACTGAAATTATTGATTTATTTTTTCAACCAATCTGACGATAGACATAATAAAAAGATTTTTTTGATGGTAATTCAAAAATATTCTGATGATTTACAAAATTAACAAGGGTTATTTTTCAAAATTTAGCAATTATTATCAAGATTATGATGGGCGTAAGCTTTCAACAATGAAAAAATTTATCGCATACCCTGCTTTACAAAATTTTACAATAAAAAGGAAATCTTACTTCCAACTAGAATTATTGAGTTTATTTCTTTTTTAATAATAAAAATTTTTTGAGGATAATATAAAAATATTCTGATGATTTACAAAATTAACAAGGGTTATTTTCAAAATTTAGCAATTATTATCAAAATTATGATGGGCGTAAGCTTTCAACAATGAAAAAATTAAATACTCCTGCTTTACAAGAATTTTACAATAAAAAAGGAAATCTTACTTCCAACTAGAATTATTGAGTGTATTTCTTTTTTTAATAATAAAAATTTTTTTGAGGATAATATAAAAATATTTTGATGATTTACAAAATTAATAAGGGTTATTTTCAAAATTTAGCAATTATTATCAAGATTATGATGGGCGTAAGCTTTCAACAATGAAAAAATTAATCGCATACCCTGCTTTACAAGAATTTTTAAAAAGGAAATCTTACTTCCAACTAGAATTATTGACATTTTTTTTTAATAATAAAAATTTTTTGGAGGATAATATAAAATATTCTGATGATTTACAAAAATTAACAAGGGTTATTTTCAAAATTTAGCAATTATTATCAAGATTATGATGGGCGTAAGCTTTCAACAATGAAAAAAATTAATCGCATACCCTGCTTTAATTTTACAATAAAAAGAAATCTTACTTCCAACTAGAATTATTGAGTTCATTTCTTTTTTAATAATAAAAATTTTTTTGGAGGATAATATAAAAATATTCTGATGATTTACAAAATTAATAAGGGTTATTTTCAAAATTTAGCAATTATTATCAAGATTATGATGGTCGTAAGCTTTCAACAATGAAAAAAAATTAATCGCATACCCTGCTTTACAAGAATTTTACAATAAAAAGGAAATCTTACTTCCAACTAGAATTATTGAGTTTATTTCTTTTAATAATAAAAATTTTTGGATGATAATATAAAAATATTCTGATGATTTACAAAATTTCCTTTTTTTGATATTTTTTTAAAAGTAAATATTAAAAATTAACAACATTTAATGGATACATATAAAACACATGCAAAGCACACATTTAAAATTACCTTAATACTGTCAAAATCATGATGAGCGTACGTTTTCGACAACGAATAGAAACATTTTTATTCACGAGAAGTTCAGAATAAAAAGGAAATTCTTACTTCCAATTGAAAATTACTTCCAACTGGAATTATTGATTACTTTTTCGACCAATCTGACGATAGAGAATAAAAATAAAAAAAATTTCCAGCAGTCGCGCGTGTATTGCTTTAAGACCTATGGGACACGACTTATACCTAATCCCTAGGGGTGGGGAAGGATGACGTCACAGAAAAGTAAATAAATAAATAAAATGCCAGGACAGTGAAAACGGTCTGTCCGGTAAAACTCTAGTAATGGGGTTTCTTGCGGACGGAGAAATTGAAAAGAACCTTTCATGTTCCTGCGTCAATAATTCAGGAGGGAGAAAAGGAGGCATCTGCTTTTATGAAAGTACGATTCGTGGGTAAAAGCTTTGGTGTTTCCAAAAGAAATTCAAAAAAGATTTTTTTTTTCTTTCCGTCGACCTCTTCCTGCAATCTTTAGTGTCCGGAAAAGAAATAGCTTAAAGTGCTTTTTCTAGTTTCAGAAAATCTTTTGAGAGACTTACTCTTTCGCTGTAAATTGAGATTTATGTATTTACGTCTAGAAGTTTAGTCATGGTCTTTTTTAGGTTCGTATCAGGATAAAAATAATGAAAGAGTACTTAAGACTTCGATCTTTTAAGTATCGAGCCTTTCATTTATTTATTTATTCATTTTAGTGTCAACCACTTAATCTGAAGTTATTCTTTTGTCACAGATTCAGCGTTATCCAAGTGAATCATGAAAGGACCATTACACTACATTCATAAGAAGAAAATTGGGAGAAAAGTTGTCCTTAAAGTCTGACTTATATTTGTTTTACACGAAAAAAGTCATTACAAAAATCAGGAAAACTCTCATATGGTCTCCTCGACAACAGCAAAGCTTGATACCTAAACTTATGTTCTTTATTATTTTAAATCGTTCTAGTTCTAGTAGTCTTAGGGATTCTGTCGTAATAGAATTCACATTCGCAGAAAAGTGCCAGAGTTCGTTTAAATCGTTTCATTTAACCAACTTAGCAATGATGAGGTTTTCTTTCTTTTTTTTTTTTATTACTTAATAATAATCTATAAAATCTATAAATTATTTTTTTGTAACTGAACAATCTATATCAATTAGTAAAGTCAATGATAGTATATGAAAAAGGGCAATTTCAGCTTTTATATTCAGAAGTGAAACAAATTAAGTGTAAAAGGATGTATTTACATTAATTTGTTGTTATAATCTTCCAGGTAAAATGTCTGCGTTTATAAAATACAATCTATTTTTCATCCTTTATATATTTCATGGATACTTCCATGCCTGATATATTCAAATAATACGATTTTCTTCTAAACTACGATTTTCTTTGTAAATACCTTTTGCAAGAATTAAGAAGACTTTGAAACCCTGAATTGCCTTTTATTACTATGGACATTTTTACCATAATTATCCTAGAAATCTATATTTGCCTTTTATTACTATGGATATTTCGATTAAGCAATGAGCAACTGTGACTGCAATAAGTAAGAACTCCCAAGAATTATTTAGAAAATAATACACTCCAAATTTACTTCGCTTCATCACTCAAAACCCATCAAACAGATTCACAGAGCTTGAAAAATCGACGGAAAAAAAAACAAAAATTTAGCAATATCATCTGATTCGTGTTGCGATCACACTTCATATGAGTCGATACCGAATGGAAGGCGGCAGGCAGCAGATAAACAGGAAAAATATAACCCTGATTGATCATTACTATCTCCCTTAGCAACTTAACGCATGACTTGAAGTTGTTGACGTTTCCTCCGTCCGAGTAGGAGTTAATCCCCCAACGTTTGTTTCGGCCGCAGTAATTAGAGCTTTCTTTTCTCATCTTAACGAAACTCTTAAGAGGGTCTTAGAGATTAGGTCCCTCTAAGCCCGTGACGAGTGTTGATGGACTCCGGAGTGGACGATTTGTCTGGATTCTTGTCCCTGATTTCGCTCATCGGATGTCGCGCACTCTAAAATATTGCCCACCGGCGGACCTCCTCCCCAAAGAACTGGGCATGGCTTGGTATAGATTCGATAGTTAGATAAAGTGAGCGAGTGGTTCAGTTTTTTTTAACATTTGTCATTGATTTGTGGATGATCAGTTTAATATAGTGGAGCTATTGATTCTAGTGGGAGAGTTTAACAAAAAATAAAAAGAGAATTTATTCATTGTTGTTCATTGTTTAATCAAAATAAAATTGCAAATATAAAATTCTAAGAGAATTACAGTCACAATTGCTCATTGCATGATAAAAATGTCCATAGTAATAAAAGGGGCAAAATAGAGTTCCAGGAGAGTTCCAGGAGATTATGGTCTCATTAGTTGAATTGTGGTCTCATTAGAATTAGTCTTCATTGTTTAATCAAAATGTTCACAGTAATAAAAGGGAAACATAGAATTCTAGGGCAATGATAGTCACAGATTCACATTATTTAAGCAAAATATTCATAGTAATAAAATTCAAATATAGAATTCTAGGAGAATTATGATCTCATTAGCTCGTTGTTTAATTAAAAGATAATTGACGCTTAACTTTCAATGACTCCATTAATTTTGTTCAAAAACTTTAAATTTATCAGATTATAAAAAGAGACAAAAATATTACAGAAATAACAGATGAATTTTCTTAAATTTATAAGGAAAACAATGACTCGTTAAAGTTTAACTTGTTTCAAAACAAGTAAGTGATAATATTTTTTACAGAATATTTTTTTTCTATCACAAAGAAATGTATTTTCTTGGTGAAAGAGGCTATTGGTGAACAAATTCATCTATAAATAAAATATATTTTTCTAAACGGGAAGTTTCGGATTTTTTTAAATGAAGAGAGAATTTTCAAGTAGGAACTTAATAGATCTACTTATGAATGAATTGTTTTCACTTCAATAGGTAAAAATTATAAATACGAAGAGATAATTTGATACTTATATGGAGAAGTAGTAACTTCAATAATTAATAATTTTTAATTTTTCCGTTTTTTTCGTTTCAAAATAGATCTATTTATGAATAAATTCCTTTTATGAACTTGTTTTCACTTTATTAGGCTAAAATAATCATCTATCATTATAACTCATATCATATATATCATTATTAAGCCAAATTAATAAATTCAATAACAGTAAATAAGAATATACTTAAAACGAATTATTTCTTAGCATTATCAAATTTTGTTTGAATTTCGCAAATATAATTACCTAAGCACATCTTTTAATAAATTTTTATATTTTGTCCCAAATAACTAATTTTTTAAAACATTATCATATTATTATTAAACATTATATTAACACTTATCTTCTATATTTAATATATTGACTGTGTTTTAGTTTATTGCTTTTTGAAGAAAATATTTTGAATAAATATAACAGTAGGTTGATTTAAGGTATTTAGAAAATTAAAATTTTTATAATTCGAAACTCTTTATAAAAAGTAAAATTTGTCTTGAAATTCTCTTTTAACGTTAATAGTTCTTATTAGAGTATTGAATCTAATCAACATTAGAGGTTATTAAATAATTATTATTTATAACTTATATTTTTCATAAGTGAAGAGTTTTTTTTGTAGGGATTGATTTTAATTCGATTGGATTTTTTCAAAATTTAAAGGCATTTTTATTTTTATTGAAACAAGAAAGATCTAAAATTTGTAACTCGCTTACATTTATATTCTTTATTTAATGTATAGGCCGTGTTTTAGTTCTTCTTATTATTTTTCTCTTGTTGAAAAAAATAGTTTGAATAAATATAACAGTACAGTAGGTTGATCGATTTAAGATATTTTGAAAAAAAAAATTATAATTCGAAACTGTCTTTATAAATTAACATTTATCTTGAAATTATCTTTAATACATAAAGATTCTTTTATTAATAGCTCTTATTAGAGCATTAAAACTAATTAAAATTAGAGAATATAAAATAATTTTTTATTTATAACATACATTTGCTTTCATAACTGAAGAATTTCTCATACAGGAAAATCATACCGTATTTAATTGGGGTGTTTTCAAAATTTATGACAAATTTTAAAAAATGACATTTCTATTTTTTATTGAAACAAGAAAAAATTTAAAATTTTTAGAAACATTATTTAATGAGGTAAAAAATAAAGGAAGAATTTCATATTAAATAATTTTATAATCAGTTTATAATAATGAAAAAATTTTTCATAATTACTGTATGAAATATAAAATATGATTGTTGCATGCTTACTTCCATTGTTGCAATTTATCGCAACTTCCTCTCCGACGAGCAAGTCATATTTCGATTTAACGAACGACACCACACACTTTTATGTTCTTTTATTTAGCAGAATCTTTTGCTACTCGTGTTTTTCTTCCTTTTATTTCCTTGCTCATTTATGTTTTAGTATTTTTTCTTTTTGCCTCCATCATCTCTGTCTTCAATCTCTTTGGTACCACGCGGAACCTGCGCTTTCACGCCTGATCGCCTCTGTATCTGTCGAACATGAAGGGGAAAATTCTTCAACGTCAGGGACGACCATGAGGAAGAGAACACCATCAAAAGACACTCACACCCCCTTCCCCGAAAAAAAAAAAGGAGTAAAGGAGAAAAACTTCCAATCACGCAGTCTATAATGGAATAGTTTGTCTTGGAAGTTAGATGCCTCGATTTGATATGTGGTACAAGTCTTTCCTTAAGATACTTCAGTAGTTCTGTGACAGTGACGAGTGATGGAGATATTGCGGAGGAATGAAGTTATCATTGCATCATTGAACTTTCCACGGATAGCTGGAGAAGCGGACAGCAGATGGGTTAAAGTTTATTGGTGTCCGTCGGAAGGAGAAATGAATGAGTCTTTTTGAAAGAAAAGTCTTTTACATCCATGTCCAAAATGAAAATCATTCATTGATCCTAAGGAAAGCAATTATTTTCTTCAAATTTTTATGTATTATGTGCCACATATATTTTGCACATTACAATAAAAAATCTTCTTCCTACTATATCTATCGAACGGGAACAGATCGATACATTGGTGTTCCATTGTTTAAGTATTACTGAAATAAATTTAAAATTTTTTAAACAAAATTAATAGAGGCATTGGAAGTTAAGCAAGCATTCTCTTTCAAATATTCATATCTGTTCATCTCTCTAATATTTATGTCTTTTTATTAGCTGATAAATTAAGTTTTAAACCAAAAATTAATGAGGCATTAAAAGTTAAAAGTGAATTCAAATCTTTCTTTCAAATATTTCAAATATTCTTTTCTTCATATCTCCAAATATTTTTATCTTATATCTATAATATTTACATTAGTTGATTTTAAAAGAAATTAATGGAGTCATTGAAAGTTAAGCGTGAATTGTCTTTCAAATATTCATATCTGTCATCGTAATATTTATATCTATTTATATTAGTTGATAAATTTAGAGTCTTTAAGCAAAATTAATGGAGTCATTGAAAGTTAAGCGTGAATTGTCTTTCAAATATTCCTCTCTGTCATCTCTGTAATATTTATATCTATTTTTTTAATTGATAAATTTAGACTTTTAAACGCAATTAATAGAGGCATTGAAAGTTAAGCGTGAATTATCTTACTTCTATTTATATCAGCAAACACTCATATCTGTCATCTCTGTAATATTTATATCTATTTTTCTAAGTTGATAAATTTAGTGTTTTTAAACAAATTTAATGGAGGCATCGAAAGTTAAGCATGAATTATCTTTCACATATTCATATCTGCAAATATTCATAATATTAATGTCTGTAATATTAGTTGATAACTTTATACCGGAACCATCTATTTTAATTAAAGATTTATCGCATAATTTACCACGCTTTTTTTGTTTCTTGCTTATTGTGAGATAAAGAATTATTTTAGAAATTGCAAATCATTTAATAGAGAAATTTGCATAGCAATATCTTCAGATTTTTCAACTTGATAAACTTTTAATATATGGTAAAAATTGTTGTAGCTACAATTTTCCAAATTGAGAATAATAATTGAGCTCAATACTTTTTGTAAAATTTAGTAAATAAATTTCTTTTAGTTTGCAGATATCATGTTTAAGAAAATTGATTTTTTTTTCGTGAAAAATATATTTAATAATTTTTTATTGCTTAAAACAATCTATAACATAGTGATTAAAATTTAATTTCTAAAAACGCTTTTAAATATTATTTATTGATTAAATAAGTGAAATGGCATTAAATTGAATTGGCTTTATTAAAATATTCTTTTGCATTGAAGGAAAAATTATAAAAATGTTTCGAAAGAAATGAGAAAAAAAAAATTAAGAAAGATTTTGTTCTTTCTAGTGTATTTTTTTTTAATTTGGAATTTTTGTATCTGCTGTATAACTATATAAATATTTTTAATTCATTTTCATCCAATTATATAAAAAAATGTATATTATATTATTAGAAATATATACCTAGAAATATTTCTATAATACATTTTGGTGCACTTATTGCAAATATTTTTGAAATCATCTCTTTTTTGATAAACTCTCTCCAGTTTTTATAAAAAAACACAGTTAAATCCCTCTTTTCAAGAGTATTTATAGGGGAATGAGCAATTATTCGGAATTTAAATCATAATTTAAAACATTGTAATGCCTTTTAAACTTCTACGAATTTTTCTAATGATTTTAAAATTTTAGAAATATTACAATAATATTGACTTTCCAAAACTTTTTATCCAATTCCACAATTATTGCAGAATACTAGATTAGACTAGATTTATATTCTATCAATATATTTTGAAGAATAATTTAAAAGAAAATTATTCCAAAATTCATACAATATTAAAAAAAAAAAAAAGCATTATTTTTTAAAATAACTATTTTTTAATTCATATTCCTTAATTATTTTGTAATAACAATAATTTGTAACTTGCACTGAAATTGAAAAAGAATCAATTAAAATATTTCATTTTTTATTAAATAATTATTAATAAAGGTTAGTTTTACTTATTGATTTAAATAACCACAATATCATACATTAAAATCATTAAATAAATTATAAATTATCATCCACCATTAAATAACAATAACAGCAATGGTGATTGATCCACCAATTATTATCAATTATTGTGGGGATCTATTGCAATTGGCAGTAATGGTAATTACCAATTATTTTACAATAACAATAATTTGTAACATACACTGAAATTAAAAATCAAGCAATTGATATGTTTCATATTTTGTTACTTACCTTTTATAATCTAATTGCAATACCATTCATTAAAATCATTTACAAAATTATTAATTATCATCCACTATTAAACAAAAATAACAGCAATAGTGATCCACCAATTATTATTGCCAATAGTGATTACTAATTATTTTAAGATAACAATTATTTGTAACTTACACTGAACTTACAAATTAAAAATTAACAATTGAACTATTTCATTTTTTAAATAATTAAAATTAAAGGTTAATTTTATTTCATGTTTTATATAACCAAAATATCATACATTAAAATCATCTAAAAATTATTAATTATCATTCAATATTAAAAAACAATAACAGCAATGGTGATCTATTGTCAATTGGTAGCAATGACGATTACCAATTATTTTGCAATAACAATAATTTGCAACTTACACTGAAATTAAAAATTAATGAATTGAAATATTTTCATTCTTTTCAAATAATTAAGAATAAAGGTTAATTTTATTTACTGTTTTATATAAACACAATGCCATACATTAAATTTTTTTAAATTATTAATTATCATTCACTATTAAACAACAATAATATCAATGGTGATTACCAATTATTTTGCAATAACAATAATTTATAACTTACACTGAAATTAAAATTTAGTCTATTGAAATATTTCATTTTTTAAATAATTAAGAATAAAACTTGATTTTAGTTGATGTTTTAAATAATCACAATATCATACATTAAAATCCTTAATTATCATCCACTATTAAACAACAACATCATCAATGGTGTTCCATCAATCCTAACAATTGAAACCTGCTGTTATTGAATCCATTTACATGTCTCCATCCTCGAAACGGCTTTGTATCCACAAATCCCCCAATTCCTTACAATCAATACCACACTCGCTGCCGACTCGGAACAGAAGCAAAAGAAATATGACATCCCCCTAAATCCCCTAAATCTCTCCCTCCCCCGAACCACCCTCAAAGAACGAGACGTTTTTAAAGTAATGACACATTATCTCGCGTATAAATAGCTATGCCACCACAAGACGGGCGTGCTTACGGGGAAGGGGCCAGAAAAATCGATATTTTGCAATCAAGAGCACTCCCACCCTTAGAATGGCAGGGGATGGCTTTTTTTTCCCCTCCGAGTCATACCTCCCCACTCAGGAGGATTGTGCAATGACGTCATCAGCCACCTATTCCTGAAGCTCCCGTTATTGGATTGAAAAGATTTTAAAAATTGATTCGATGAAAATGTTGAATGGGATAGGGCGGAGCTTCAGTTGAACCACGCCTGATTTTTAAAATGTTTTAGCGAGATTTTTTTGGAGTAAAACCAATCGTAAACCAATAGCATTTTTTTGAAATTGAGATTAAAATAATCACACGATTTGAGTTTTTTTCTTCTTATTAACAATTTTTTTTAAATTTTTGATTTTTCAACTTTACGTTAAAAAGACTCTGCCTGCATTAATAGAATTATTTTTATTCCTCCCCGCCCTGTCCCATTTTTTTTTTAAATAATATATCATGCAATACTGAATAATATTTTAAGAAATTAGGGAACTAAATAATTTTTTTTAGAAAAACTGCTTTTTTTTTTTTAAATGTTAACTTTTTAGAAAAACTATTGCAAACTTTTTTAAAACTTTTTTTTTTTTTTTTAACTGTTAGAAAAACTATTACTTTTTTAAATAACTGTAAAAGCTATTACAGCTTTAACATAAAAAAAAAAAAATTAGTAAAAGACTAGAAAGTTTAAAGTCACCAAAATTATTGCTAAATAAATCTAAATTGCTAAAGCATCAAAATTATTAAAGCAATATGGCGTTGACATTTTTTTTTTTTAATTTTTAAAAAATTTCAAAAATACATATCTATTTGAATATATAATAACAAATTTCCTTCAGTTAAATATTGAAAAAGTTTTTGAGTTTTTATGTAACGAACTATCATTCAAAAACTTTTAAGCGACTTCAGATAATAAAAATATTGCTTCTGAATTTATGCTTTTCTCGTGTAAAAATATTTATTTCCAAAAATACCTACTACATTTTCGAATAAAAGTATATTAAACATTTATGAATCAATTGATATAATTGTTTTTGCTCATGGATATATTCTCTTTTAATTATAAACATAAATGAATTTATTACCGGAAATTAAAAAAATCAATTCAACTATTACAAAGAATATCATTTTAATCACATTTTTCACACAAAAATAAATGATTTTATTTATCCATTATGCCAGAATATCGTTATATTCAGACTATAACGAAAATGAGATAATAAATGTTTTTGTGACTTACTTAATATTATACCTTGTATAATACGTTATATTCAGTTTCTGTATAACAGGTTTTACATTAACACTATTTAAGATTTGAATAAAACAAAATAATTGCAATTGTATCAAAATATCGTTGTTTGTTTTAACACGATTAGAATATTGAAAAAAAAAAAAAATTCTCTGTAACAGAGAGTCATTAGATTAGTGATTACAGTAATTTGATTAAAATTATATTTATTTTTTTTATAATATGCATATTTATTTAAGGTTTTTTCCCATCTTCTTTTTATACATTTGATTAGCTACTAGCCATTTTTAGTGGTAACAATATTATATGATTTTAAAAAAAGAAATATTAATCATTTCGCTTTTGTAAATTCTTTTGAATTCTTGAATTTTTGAAAATTTCTTGAATTCTCCCAAGCTTTTGAAAAATGAATTTTAAAATGTCTTTCAAAAATTTAATGGCGATTTATTGATAATGCAAAAAAAAAAAAACTAAGTGACATTATTTTTAGCAATCATTTTTTTTTTAGGATACGTGGTTTTTTTCGGTTCTTGAATACTGACAATGTTAAAATTGCAATTTTTGATGTACCTTTTCTGAAAAAGTACTGTCGTTAGAACTTTAAAATGTTTTCAATACCCAATATACATTTTCTAAATTATACTGAAGTGGGGCTTTAAAAAATCAATTGATATAATTTTTTAAAAATTTTTAACTATAAGCATCTATGAAATTTTAATTAATGGTCATTTTTTGTAATTAAAACTTGCATAAAATAATTAAACTCTTCAGTTAAAACTACAGAATATAAAATCTAGAATAAACAGGGAAAAATTAATATAATCTGAGGTTTTGCAAGCGTTATTTTGAAACTTCGTTCAATGTTTACAAAATTATCTGTCAAAAAATGGGTATAGTCGGTCATATGATAGTTTGTTTACATTCTTTAAATTCAATTTTAATACACTTCTAATTGAAATTTTACCAGATGTAATATATATCGTTATAAAGGTGATGAATCGAAGATTTTTCAATAATTATCCCAAAATCGATTTTTTTACCCTTTAAGGTACTGAACCCCTTAAGTAATTAAAACTTGCATAAAATAAGTAAACTCTTCGGTTACAACTAAGTCAATCTAAAACGTAGAATAAACAGGGAAAATAAATATATATTTTGAGGTTTTACAAGTGTTATTTTAAAACTTCATTCAATGTTTACAAAATTATCTGCCAAAAAATAAGTGTAGTCGGCCATATAACAAACTTTCTTTAAATTTAATTTTAATTCACTTCTAATTGAAATTTTACCAAATGTAATATATCGTTAGAAAGGTAGGGAATAAGATAATTTTTCAACAATAATCCCAAAATCGATTTCCTTTACAGTTCAAGATACTGAACTCCTTAGGTAATTAAAACTTGTATAAAATGAGTAAATCCTTCAGTTACAAATACAGTCAATCTAAACGTAGAACAAACAGGGAAAATAAATGTATTCTGATATTTTGCAAG
Organism: Caerostris extrusa; assembly: GCA_021605095.1. Lineage (NCBI taxonomy): Eukaryota > Metazoa > Arthropoda > Arachnida > Araneae > Araneidae > Caerostris > Caerostris extrusa. The sequence continues at coordinate 44,755 of BPLR01018958.1, forward strand.
CGTTATTTTCGAAACTTTGCTCAATGTTTATTAAATAATCTGCCATATGGCAGTTTGCTTACACTCTTTAAATACAACTTTTAATACACTTCTAATTGAAATTTTATCAAATGTAATATATATATGTTGTTAGAAAGGTAATAAATCTAAGATAATTATTCACCAATAATCTCAAAATCAACTTTTTACCCTTCAAGATGCCTTAATAATATACACAAGTACCTTAATAATATAGACAATTACCTTAATAATATACACAATTATAACATTTTTAACTTTTGAATACTTGCTGTTTAAATTATTTCTTCATTTCATGCCACGTGAATTAACGTAACACTAATTTTCGTCCAATTTAGCGATTATGCTGTGTGTGGAATACAATACTTCCTAGAATAATTAGCTAAAATAGAAACTATTTAATTTCAAACTGCATCACGATGACAATTACTACGAAGCACTTGATATAGATATAATTGGACGCTATATGATGCTACAGAGAGAGAGAGACATTGTTTTTTTAATCACTGATTCTGGGAACCTAAGCAATTCGTTGTTACAAGATGTTGATTCTCTTCAGGAAGAAGATAAAAATAAACTACTTCGTGAAAGTAATTAGAGAAAAAATGTTATTTCTCCCTCCACCCTTTCTTGCCCGCAACCCTACATCCGATTGCACGGGAACGAACCGATATCGATAAAATAAATAATCTCCATGCGAGAGAGGGTTTTTATTGTCTTCTATTGCCTCCTCCTCATAAAATCTAAAAGGGGGCTCAGTGTTTGTTAACTGCGACCGGCGCAGTTTATCCAGACCGGAATGCCTCTAATAAGGAGTACCTTTGTCCGGATCCTACTTGATCAATTACGTTTTTCTTCTTCAAGGAGCCGAACGGAGTTACAATAACTTTCCGTCCGCTAAGGACGACGTCCGTCGGTCAACAATGAGGCCCGATCCTTAAGGCCCTACAATGGATTGACAATAAAACTACCTCCATTATGAACTCCGCCGTGAAATCTCGCTCTGCCCTTTTAGAGAAAGAGTTCTCTCCTCTGCAGAGGTTTTTTACTTTCTCCGGATAGCTTTCAGTGGATCAATTCTAAGGAATGGTCTTTGGAAAATGAAGTTCAGTAAAGGGTCCAGTTCGTTTGTTTCTTTGTCTAAATACAGCTTCATTCTAAGAAAAGACGGAAATGAATGGTAATTAGTAGACTGAAATTTTATTACATCTCTATAATCTCTTCTTTGTTTGTTTTATAATATACTTAATAATTAGGAATTTAAGTCATATACCACTTTAAAATATGGAGGGGTATGGTACCTCCTGTCCGTTTGTTTCTTTGTCTGAATACCGCTTCATTGTAGGAATGGACGGAAATGAATGGTAATTAACAATCTGAAAATTTTATTCCTTCTCTACAATCTCTTCTTTGTAATGTACTTAACAATTTTGAATTGCAGTCCTTTACCAATTTAAAATATGGGAATTCCTGTACTTTTATAGAAATTATTCAGGTTTTTTTATTATTATTTTATTTTCTGGGTGGTTTATCGAGGATAAATTTTCAGCAAGGATTTTCGGGGAAAAAAGTTCAAGAATACTACTTCTATTCATGTGATTTAAGTCTTCAAAGATTTAAAGGAATTGTAATTTGATACTGTACAAAATAACACAATACAATATGATATTGTACGAAATGATACTATACAATATGATACTGTACGAAATGATACTATACAATATGATATTGTACAAAATGATATGCAAAATGATACTGTACAAAATGATACTTTGTCCCTTATCATTATTTTATGTTACACCTATTATCCAATCATTATAACTATATTCCAGCATAAAAATAAGAGAATTAATCTGTTTTTTTTTTATTATTTTGTTTTGAGGAGGGATTTTGAACGATATATTCTCGGCAATGACTTTTGATAAAAAACACGTTCAGGTGTGCTCCTTCTATTCATTTGATTTTAAGTCTTTAAAGATTAAAGGAATGGTAATTTGTAGAAACCAAAATGATACTTTCTCCCTTATTTATTATTTTAAAACTACACAATAATTTTTTTATTATTAATTTATATTCTGGATTGTTTTTTCAGGATAAATTCTCGGCAATGACTTTCAGGGAAAAAAAAGGTCACGTATGCTCCTTCTATTCATTTGATTTTAAATCTTCATAGATTTAAGGAATGGTAACTTGTAGAAACCAAAATGATACTTTCTCCATCATTATTTTATACTGCACCTAATACCCATTTATTATAAACAAAATACAGCATAAAAATACTAGGAAATGTCTAGATTCTTCAAGTTTCTGAATACATTTTTGAGAATTGTTCTGTTTTTTTATTCTCTGAGTGACTTTTCTGGTTCAGTTCTGAAGAAGAGTTTCTGTAAAATGAAATTCGGTAAAGAATATGGTCCTACCATCAGATTTTTCTTTTTTGGGGGTCAGAATAATGCAGTTTTGTTATTAAAAATGCCTGAAATGTAGTAGTATTAATAATGAGAATTTATAGTAAATAGGAAAGTTCATCTTGTCTTTACATTCTTCCATTTAAAAACTGATATACGAAATTTAAAATTAAATAACTAAATTTATTTTTTTATAAGCAACTTTTTTTTATAAAGTATTTCATTCCTCATAAAATATTAATCTTGCAATATTATACATTTTATTAGAACAATTGGAGTTCTTGCTATGTTAATATCAATTTAAATAATCTCGAATTAATCTTAGCAAATCATTCCCATTAAATTCATTTAACTTGCTCTAAATTTTAATTTATCTTGCTCTACTTCTTTAACTACTTAATTAATAATTTAGATGGGATTGATATCCATAATAATTTAGATGCTTTGTGCGCAACCTTTACATTTTAAACATTGCTTTTAAATAATTTACTTTTAAGTTAAGGAATTAAACTTAACATAATTTTAATCCTTATTTTTAATTAATATATGCTATAGAACGAGGTAATTAATGCATGCTTTTATTACTCAAATTATTTTCTCTAAAAGAAATAAACGAATTTGTACAGATAATTGAAATATTTGTGACAATAACATTTGGAAATAAATTTTTTTTTCTTTCTAATGCAGCTGGCAAACACAGACAGCTTGGTCTCAGATGCCTTAAGGCAAGTGCTGCACAGATGTACTCACTTTGTATTACCCAGGGGGCGCGTGTAACTTGAAGATAAGCCACTGGCGCGGAGTAACAATGCCCCCGCAACGCTCTACGATCCTATTAGACCGGGACCTACTTTTTAAAGTGGATTACGAACCACTACAAACATCCATAGCACCGCCGGGACCCGAACCCGAAACCTGTGGTGCCGAGCGCCAGAGCGCTAGCCACTCGACCATTCAGGCCCCTAAATTTGGAAATTTAAATTATTATTTTGGAAATTATTCACACATAATTCTTATTTTAACAATGGAAAGCAGCAAACAATTTTTTTGTTTAAATTTGATATATGCGGAAATTCTTTCATTACTGTTTATATAAAAATTCTGATTTGAAAATTAAATTATTTTTAAGTAAAACAGAAATTTTCTTTGAATACTTCAAAAATAATTCTTTTTAATAAAAAAAAAAAAAATGTTATTGTATTTTAGTATTAATATAAAGCTAGAAATAAATTTAAAGCTTAAACATCAAGATTTATTTTAAATTACCTATATTATAAAATTTAAATTTTATTAAAAACAAAAAAACAGTAAAAGATTATTTAATATTTGAGAGATAAAATAAATCACTTTGGTGCAACAAAGATTTGTGGTAAGACTTATTGATAGATTTATTCATTCCTTTTTGCTGATGGAATTGGGGTGTAAGAAACAGCAGCAGCAGAAATTCTATATGATACCATCTTTCATGTTCTTCATCTCTGCCTCTGATCACAGAAAGTGGTATGTGTTTTTCTCAGTATTATATAATAAACATTTTGGAAAAAAAATTTAATTTTCTAAAATTCAATATTTTTTAAGTGATTAAAATACTTTTTTTAAAGGGAATTCACTATTAGAAATTTAAAATGGAGTAAAGGAACTTGTAGGAAATCTCTCTCGTTTTGGTTATTAGTTTTTCTCGCAGTTTTTGAAAAATTGTTACCCATACCATTATGGTTATTATTTTAGGGAGTAAAGTTTTATTGTCCTTGATCAGTTTTTGTTTACTACGCCACTTTCACCGTTTCTTATTGTTTTATTTTAATTTTTTTTTAGTTTCTTTCACAAGCTATTATTATTCGTTTATTTACATTTTTCACGAGATTTTTTATACGTAATATTTATTTAAATTTCTTTCGCATTCTAACAATTTATATGATTAAATAATGTAAAATTGTTCTAAATAATCGTCTAGGGAAAGCGAAGAATTTATTTTCAAAGTGAAAATGAGATTTTCAAGAAAAGAAAATCGTTTGGAATTCTGTACCTTTTTTAATTTTTAAGAATGCTGTGATGCGTTTTGTTCTTACATTCAATTCTAAATTCTATGATAACATGTATATAGAGTTGGCCGATTGCATATTTTGTTTTGAATAATTAAGCTATCTGTTTCTATTTTCATTATTTTCTAGCTTTCAATTTTTAAAATTCGCTTTTTTAAATTTCCTTAAATTTAAACTTTAATTAATTACTTTTACTTCTCTATTTTTTAAATAGAGAAGTTATACTTACGTAAGTTACGAGAACGTACACGATGAAAACTGAATTTTCAATTGATTTTTTTATATATTTTATCATTTTATTTATCTTTTTATTATGTATCTTTTCATTTTGTGCTTTTAAATGAGTTTATTCAAATTTTCAATTATATTCCGAGTTTATTCAAATTTTCAATTTTATTTAGAGTTTATCCAAATTTTCAAAACAATTGTTATTAATATTTTAAAGAATTCAGGATTTATTTAGAGCAATTATGCTTTATGCATTACAATTAAGTTGTGTAAGTTCATCAGTTTATTAGTATGAAAGCCGCTTATTGATTATATGAATTTTAAAAGTTCTACTACAATTGCTTTTAAAATTATTCATTCTAAATGAATTTTGTTCTATTCAATTATTGAATTCATTCATTCATTCTAAATAAATTTTGTTCTATTCAATTATTGAATTCATTCATTCATTCAAGAAATAAATTTTGTTCTATTCAATTATTGAATTCATTCATTCATTCTAAATTAATTTTGTTCTATTCAATTATTGAATTCATTCATTCATTCTAAATTAATTTTGTTCTATTCAATTATTGAATTCATTCATTCATTCTAAATACATTGTTCAATTCATTTGTTTACTTTACATTTAAATAATCGAATATTCCTGAGACATTTAATTCATTATATTTAATTTACATTTAATTTTTTTGGTATAGTCTGAACAAAACAGAAGTGATTAATTGACAATTGAATGTCATAGTTCATTGTAAAAAAAAAAAATCATATAATTTAGAAGTTTTTAAAAAATATATATTACATAGTAAATCAAATATATAATATATATATATATATATTATTTCCAATGGCAGATTATGAACAGTTACAGCAAAAGCAAAGAACAACGAAAAATAAAAAAAAGGACAGAGAATACAACAAAACATGCTGAAACAGAGTTCATTAATCTAACATAATGCCAAGCTGTAGATCTTTTAGCCACTGAAAAGTGTTGCCAAGATGCACCACGGGGAGGTAGATCTACTGCGCCCCTATATATAATATATAGAGAAGTAAATTCATTTACAGTTGTATGTAATTAAATACGAGAATGAATCATAAATTCATTTAAAATTTTCAATTATAAAAGATTTAGGTTATTTTTATTTGAAATTAAAATCTTCTGATTGTGAAGTAAACGAAAAGGCTGACTTAAAAAGAAGATGGAAATAAAAATAAAAATCTGAACATTTAAGAAAAGACCTGGGAAGAATGATAGATAAGGATCGGATGGATGAAAAAATATAAAATTTTTTTGGCGTTCTAGATTTGGGGGAGGGGCAGGTCAATCATATAATTCATTCATTCATTCAAAAGGAATTGTTCAATTCAATCATTCATCCTAAATGAATTTTGTTCTATTCAATTATTGAATTCATTCATTCATTCAAAAGTAATTGTTCAATTCATTCTGAATTCGTTCATTCAATCAAAAGGAATTATTCAATTCATTCATTCATTCAAAAGGAATTGTTCAATTCATTCATTCATCCTAAATGAATTTTATTCAATTTATTCAGGATTCATTCATTCCTTCAAATGAATCGTTCAATTCATTTGTTTACTTTGTAATTAAATAATCAAGTATTCCTAAGACATTTAATTCGACCATTTCTTTTTGTATAGTAAGAACAAAACTAAAGTGATTAATTGTTACAATTGAATGTCATATCGTATGATAAAAATATTCAAATGATTTAAAATCTTTTACAAAAATTTTTAAACTACATAAAATAATAATATATATCAAAAGAAGTAAATGCATTTTTAGTTCTATGTAATTAAATATAAGAATAAATCTTAAATTCGTTTAAAATTTCCAATTTTTTTTTTTCATTTTAAAACATTAAGGTTGTTTTTTATGAAATTATAATCTTCTGATTGATTGATTGTGAAATAAATGAAAACTGACTAAAAAAGAAAATGGAGAAATTGGAAATAAAAACCAAAATCTGAACTTTTAGGATAGACCTGGGAAGAATGATAGACAAGGACTGGATGGATGAAAAATAAAAAAATAAAAAAAGGTTCTAAATTTGTGAGGGGGGGGAGGTCATTCATTCATTCAAAAGGAATTGTTCAATTGATTTTGAATTCATTCCTTTATACTAAATGAATTTTGTTCAATTCATTTGTTGATACTTGAATACTTGATTATTTAAATGAAATGAATGTTCAATTTATTTGATTTATAAATCAAGTATTTTGAGACATTTAATTCAATCTTTTTTTTTTTTTCTTTTTTTTTTTTTGGTATAGTATGAACAAAATTGAAGTGATTAATTGATAGTTGAATATCATATCCTATAATAAAAAGATTCATATAATTTAAAAGATTTTATAATTTAAAATTTTTTATAATATATATATATTATATCAGAGAAATAAATGCATTTATCATTATATATAATGAAATACAAGAACGAATCATAAATTCATTTAAAATTTTTGTTTTTTTTTTTTTTTTTTTAATTTTAAACATTAAGGTTTTTTTTGTTCGAAATTACAATCTTCTGATTGTGAAGTAAATGAAAAGCTGACTTAAGAGAAGATGGAGAACTTGGAAATAAAATCTCAAATCTGAATTTTTAGGAAAAGAACCTGGGAAGGATGATAGATAAGAATTGATGGATGAAAAAGTATAAAAAAGAAATTGTCGTTCTAGATTTGTGAGGGGGCAGATCATTCATTGAATTCATTCATTCATTCATTTAAATGGAATTATTCAATTCATTCTGAATTCATTCATTTAAATGGAATTATTTAATTCATTCTGAATTCATTCATTCATTTAAATGGAATTATTGAATTCATTCATTCCTCTTAACAGAATTTTGTACAATTCATTCATTCATTGAAAATGAAATGTTCAATTCATTTGTTTACTTTGCATTTAAATAATCAAGTATTCCTGAGACATTTAATTCAACCATTTTTTGGTATAATATGTACAAAACTGAAGTGATTAATTGATAGTTGAATATCATGTGTTATAATAAAAGTTTCATATAGTTTAAAGTAATTACATAATTTAAAAATTTTTTACAGAAAATTTTAAATTATATAAAATAATGATTGTATCAAAGAAGTAAATGCATTGACAGTTGTATGTAATTAAATATAAGAATGAATCTTAAATTCATTTAAAATGTTCAATTTTTTTTTTCATTTTAAAACATTAAGGTTACTTTTATTTGCAATTATAATCTTTTGATTGTGAAGTAAATGAAAAGGCTATTGAATGAAGGCTCTAAAAGAAGATGAAAATAAAAATCCAAATCTGAACTTTTAGGAAAGACATGGAAAGAATGATAGATAAGGATTGGATGGATGAAAAAGTATTAAAAAAAAAAAAAAAAAAAATTTGTCGTTCTAGATTTGTGAGGGGGTGGGGGGCAGGTGGGAGAGGAGCTTTTTGGGAAGAAACTGAAGACGAATCACGTGACCTCTTCTTCTGCCAGTCACGGCCGGTCCAGTAATTGGCTGACTCCGAGAATCCATGAATTGAGTCACCCAACTTGAAGAAACTAATCGAACTTCACAAGAATATCAGCGCAACAAAACTACTGCCCGCGAAAAAAGAAAAAGTCAAAGCTAGAAAAGCGAGGGGAGCAAAAAGGTAGGAAAAAAAAAGTTCTGAAATTCGAGATGAAAATCTTTTTTTTTTTTTTCTTTGATGCCTTTTCTTTTCCTTACTGGTTCTTTCCCTCCCTTATATATATATATATATATATTATTTTCTTGTATATATTTTTTATTCGTTTTGATATTTCTGAGGTATTTTTCTTTTTGTTGTCGAAAGTACAGGAAAGAGTACAGGGGAGTGTAAGATGAGGAAATAGTGAAGAGAGAAAGAGAGAGAGAGAGAGAAAAATGAAGAAAAGTCGTATAAATGGTGAAGAAAAGGTATTGGAAAAAATGGTCCTTAGAGGGAGGGAGAGGTTAAAGCTATTCCGATGGAACGCTTTCATCTTGGGTTTCAGAAGTTTTGTTCAAAGTTAATAGGATTGAAGATAGGAATGAAACTAAAGCCTTCGTCTCCTTTTTTCTCCGCTACCTTATCTTGCTTCTCTCTTCTTTCTCTCTTTTTTTTTTTCTACATTCCTTTTTTTTTTTTTCACTCCAGGCGAAAGAAATTTCTTGATTGCTGACAACAATTCGTGAAGTAATTGATTGAACTTTTGACGAAGATTTTAGATTGGAGAAATCACATTTAAGGAAATAAGAACAGCCAATGAGAAAATACTTTTCTGTCTGGGGTGGGCGGGACTAAGTGAAATGTTAAAAACTGATGTTGTTGAAAAATAACTTATGTGTTGAATTATTTTAAAAGTAATTTTTAAATTGTTTAATATGAAATATGAACAATTTCATACTGAAATATTTTCAGTGATTAAGTTTGTTATTAAAAAGGAATAATGCTTTAATTCAAAACAAAAGTAGTCCATTTTATCAATTAAACTATATATCACTAGCGTTATACAATTCTCAATTCAACTTTCAAAATTCGTCTACTTTTTCCTCCGTTGCCTTATTGGAGACCTGATGGTCGAGTTGCTATTGCTCGGAACCAGAGGTTTCGGGTTCGAGTCCAGTGGTGCCATAGGTGCTTGTAGTGGTTCGGAATCGAGTGCACAAGATGACCGTAGAGCTACAAACCAAACCAAACCGCTACCGTATCTTGGTTCTCTCTTCTTTCTCTTTTTTTCTACATTCCTTTTTTTTCACTTGAGGCGAAAGAAATTTCTTGATTGCTGACAACACTTCATGAAGTGAATGAACTTTGACGAAGATTTTAGATTGGAGAAATCACATTTTGGGAAATAAGAACAGCCAATGAGAAAATACTTTTCTATTTGGGTGGGCGGAACTAATTGAAATGTTAAAAATGTTGTTGAAAAGTATTTAACTGTGTGTTGAATTCCTTTAAAAGTAATTCCTCAATTCAAAAATAGGTTCAGTTATTAAGTTTATTAGTAAAACAATATTTTAACTCAAAACAAACGTATTCAGCTTTTATAAATTAAACTTTATCTCTAGCGTTATAAAATTTTCAATTAATTTTCTAAATTCATCACCTTTTTTTCTCCGCTACATTATCTTCGTTCTCTCTTCTTTTCCTTCTTTTTTTTTCTACATTCCTTTTTTTCACTTGAGGCGAAAGAAATTTCTTGATTGCTGACAACAATTCGTGAAATAATTGAATGAACTTTAGCGAATATTTTAGATTGGAGAAATCAGATTTAAGGAAATAAGAACTTGTGTGTTAAATTCCTTTAAAAGTAATTCATCCACTCAGAAATATGTTCAGTGATTAAGTTTGTTAGTCAAAAGAATAATGCTTTAATTCAAAACAAAATTTGTCCAATTTAACAATTCAACTATATCATTAACGTAATAAAATTTTCAATTTATGTTTTTAATTAATAAATTTTAATGCGATTAATCTGTGTGAGTAATTCTAAAACGACAAACAATTTTAAAAACGTTAAAATAATTTTTTAAAGTTTTATAGTAGTCGCAACTTTTTAGTAATCTGAGAATTCATTATATACATCTTTTAAGTCAAGAATTGTATAAGTTGATTAACGAAAAAAATAATAATTTCTTTAAATGATAATAAAAAATGTAATTTCTATTTTGCAAATGGCATTACTATAAATTTTAAAAATTACAACTGATAATCGATAACTCTAATTTAGTACTATTATTTGTAATTTCCATTTAAATTTTCAAGTTTAACAAAAAAAAAAAATTAAGATTTCAATAAAAAATAGTGAATTTTTATTAACGAGAAATTTTAAGGAGAAAGTTATGTTATAACAATATGATATGATAATGTTGAAATGTTCTGTAATAACTTTCAAATACGTAATCTATAGTTCTTTAAAAGCATTTTATACCATACCAACTTTGTAACTATTTTTATCTTTTAACGAAAACAATATAACTTTAAAAATTCATTTATAGGGGCCCTAATACTAATTAATCATTATTATTATTATTAATTAATTATTAATATTAATAATAATTAAATGAATTTGCTATATTGTTTTAATAATTTTTAACTAAAAAACTTTTAATGGAATTATTTAAGTATCTCTGTCACAATTTTACAAAACGAATTCATCCTGGTATATAATTTTTATCCCAAAATTTCTTGTCTACATTTACTACTTGTCTTCGTACTTATTTTTTTATGAAAAATATTCATATTTGTTATATCTTGAGATGTATTTAAAATATTAATTTTTAATAAAATACAATATGATCAAAATGTAATAGTTTTATTCCAAACTGCATGGTCAACATTCTTCAAAAATAAGATTTAACGTATTTGTCTTCTCATTCTTCATTGTGAATCAGAATTGCAAAACGGTATCTTCTCTTTCACTAACACTCCACTTAGTCCTGCTGTTTGTTTAAGGAAACGCCAGCCAATAAGAGAAGTCCTTGATGTGTACTCGCGGATTATTGCAGGAAAGAACAATAAAACTCCGGTAGAAAACGTTGCCACTGAGACATCACAAATTCCTAGTTAAAAAGAGCTTAGCCCTAAGCCCTCCTTTCGATTCCAAAAACAAAGACTCTTCTCTAAGCAGTTGAAGACGCCATCATATGGAGGAAAAAAAATTCCCAGTTTCCGAGCACAAATCTTCAGCGAACATGAATCTGCACTCACGCGTCCAAACTCACTGTCATTTAAGAAGATTTCTCCCTCCCCCTGTTCTTAGAACCCTCCTTTAATGCCATCGCCTTGTGCCATGAAAAAGAAATAAAGAATCTATCCTCAGGACAAACATGATTCAGCGTAAATTTTTATTGGAACTCTTTAAGGCGATGTTCCCGTTCCTTTGTACCAAAGAGGACGATAGTATGGAAAAGTATTTTTAAAAAATTTCATAGTGAAATCTATTTCTTAATCAATTTAAATTAAAAATTATTTACAAATTCCAACTATATCGAAGATTTTTTTTGTTGGGGGAATTTAAAACTATTTAACTATTTATTAACATAAAAATAATTGATGTTAACTTACTCAGTTTTTTGTTAAACTTTAATTAACAAAGAACTGAGTAAATAAGCATCAATTTATTAACTTTCACTTTAATTTTTACTTTAACTTTTATGTTTTTTAATAAATTAATATCAATTTATTAACTTTCTCAGTTCTTACTCAATGACAGTTCAAATTCATTGTCATTTAAGAAGATTTCTCCTCCCCTGTTCTTAGAACCCTCCTTTAATGCACCATCTTGTGCCATGAAAAAGAAATAAAGAATCTACCCTCAGGACAAACATGATTCAGCGTAAATTTTTATTGGAACTCTTTAAGAGGATGTTCGCTGTTCCTTTGTTTCAACGTGTATGGTGAAGTATTTTTTTAAATATTTTATAATAAGATCCTCTTTTTTTGAAAGCACTTTAAATGAAAAATTATTTATATGATTCCAATTGTATCTTTTTTCCTTGGGGAATTTCAAATTATTTGACTATTTATTAGCATAAGATAATTTATGTCGATTTACTCAGTTCTTTGTTTAATTCCTATTATATTTTTATATTAATTTCAAGAAGTTTATTTTTAAGTGTTGAAGTATTTTTTATTAATAAGAATAAGTGTAAGATATAATTCTTTTTGATTGGCTCTACGGTCGTTTTGTACACACTTTAGATCAATTAAACCGGGGCTTACATTTTAACGTGGATTCCTGGCCTCTAACAAATATCCATGCCACCAGGATTCGAAACTGAAGCCTGTGGTACCAAAGGCCAAAGCACTAGTCAGTTGGCCATCAGATCGCATAATTCTTTTAAAATCTCTGAATTGAAGTTCTTAATAACGTTTTGATTAATTATAAGCTTATTTAAGCCAAGATTCAAAATGTATTTAAAATCATTTTGTGTTTATTGTATTCTTCTTTATTGACGTAACGACCGCGTGGTGGGACAAGACAGTGTGCTTACTAACAAACTTTGAGACAGGAGATATATTCTTTTTTACTGGGTAGGATTGTCTACGCTCTAGGGTCGCAGTAGACTGTTGTTTAAGGTGTATTCGAACCACTACAAGCATCCATGACACCGCCGGGACACGAATCGGAAACCTATGGCACCGAACGCTAGAGCGCGCTAGTCACTCAAACAACAGACCCCGATGTTAATTACTACACTATTTTTTTTTTTTATTACTACTAATTTTGAAAAATATATACTAGTATTACTACACTATATGTATATTACTACACTATTTTTTCAATACAATATATTGAAAAATATATATCAATATAATTGAATGATATGAATGATATATCATCAAATACCACTCCTGTCATTCAAATCATCATATATTCATACAATATATCAAGATTCATGAGGGTGGTCAAGGCTGTTTCCCTACTGGGTAAATTTTGAGACAAGAGATATTTTCTTTTACGGGGTAGGGTTGTCAGGTATAGGGTATGGGGTTGTCTTTCATAGGGTTGCACTCTATGGTCATAGTAAACCGGGACTCCATGGTTTAAGGTGGATTTTGATCACCTGATGATGATACATAATCCATAAAACCAAACAATTATAGAATACGTTTTTGTTAATACAAATAAACATATATTTTCTGATTAAATAATTTAACATGATAATCCTAATTGCTTCTTTATAAAATTTCAGTAAGTTACAGTTTGCGATAGACTTAATATTAAAAATCTAATTTAAAAACTGTTTTTAAAAATCCAATTTTTAAAAACATTCTCTCTTGGGCTTCATTCCTCACAAACACATCGCCTCAATAGGACAGCACACTACCAGGATATATCACTTCCATTCTATTTTCATTCTCACCACTGCTCTGCAATTACTTTAAGCAATACCCCCCATCCCACCCCGGGTATAGAATATCGTTATAAAATTTCCAGTATGTTACAGTTTGTGAGAACTAATATTAAAACCTAAAAGATTTTTTAAAAATGAAAGCTCAAGAGAGAATTTTTTTAAAAATCTTTTAGGTTTTTTAACATTTAATGTTAAGTTCTCGTAAAACTGCAACATAATGAAATTTTATAAAGAGGCAATTAGGGATTATCATATTGAATACTATTGAAGTAAGGGGTGTCTGTCCTATTGAGACGAATGTGTGGTTGTGAGGAATGAAACTGAAGAGAAATTTTAAACAAATCTTTAGATTTTTTTAATATTAAGTTATCGTAAACTGTAATATACTGTTTTATAAAGATGCAATTTTCATTTTTTACAGTTTGTAATAGACTTCATATTATTATTATTATTTTTTAAAATCTAAAAGATTTTTTTTTTTAAATCCTCTTTGAGGTTCATTCCTCATAAAACAAATTCCTCTCAATAGCACAGGACACTACTTCATGACATCCCACCTCCACTCTACTTTCATTCCCGCCAATTGCTCTGCAATTACTCCAGGCAATATCCCCCCCCGGATACAGAGTCATCCTCATCAATGGCCCCACCCCTTATTCATCCACAGCTTATTCATCATTATACACAAAACTCTCCACTTTTTTTCACCATCACATCTCCTTATTCGAAGATTGGTAATACATTTAAGGGCTTGAAACGGGAGCGGACAGATCCGATTGCTGATAGAAACAGGAAAAAGAAACCGGGAGAGTCTGTCATCCTGGATGATGATGGATAGACTCCAGCCTGCTGACATTCGACTCCAGGTAAAAGGAGTCGCGGGAATACTGAAACTTCTCCCTCTTAGAGATAATGGTTGCCTCAATCCCGCCCATAAATGCTCTTCTCCGCATTAAAATCTCGTCCATGAAGAGGCTTAATATAGCAGCGCGCGCGTGTTTGCTGTTGTTTTTGGCTCGCGTTTTTTCTCTTTGCGGTGGAGGATTTATTTGGTGTTTACTTTTTTTCTCTCCCTGCTACTGACCGGATTGGAGAAGTTGATGGATTGCGGTTTCTTACTGCCCGTTATGGTGGTTTCTCTCTTCTCCTGTTGCCTGTTGTGAATGAGTGTCAAGGACAGTATACGGATATTTTGGTTATGGAGGGTTATTATGGTTATCTTTTGGCATTTTGGGTGTGGATGTGGTGATTTTATTCGTTACTATAAATAGGGGAGTTAGGTAGGTATTATTGAAGTAACAATCGGGCATTTAAAATATAAATTGCCATTTTTATTTTCATAAAAATTAACTTTACTTTAAAATTGTTAGTAATTTCTCAATAAAGACATTAATTTCACAAACTATTACCTTATGCATTAGAATAGTGTAATAATTTAAATAAAATTAAAGTTTTCTCAAAAGATCAGGATTGAAGTATTTTTCCATTATATTTTTGATCGAATGTAACTCATCATCATCTTCAGTGCGCCAAGGCCCACCTTGGGGCTGTTGTCTACCTACTGTTAGATTTCGAAACAGGTAATGTTTTCTTTTTACTGGTTTGTTATCAACCCACCTCCCAGTAGTCATAATAGAGCGGTACCTACGATTTAAAGTGGATTCCGAAGCACCATAAAAATCCATGATACTCTGGGAATCAAACCTGAAACTTGTGACACCGAGCATCAGAGAGTTAATAATTCGGATATCAGGCTCCCTATCTAGCATAACATGGGTAAATAAATCACGGTTTAAAATAAAAAAGTGATACTTTTTATTTCGTTGTTTATGTTATATGTTTCTTAAAACATAACATAAACGAAATAAAATATATATTTAAAGAGATACTATGATTGAAATAAAAATAAATACTATACAATAAAAAAAAATTAAAGTAAATAGTATAATATAATTATACAATAAACATTAATTAAAACTGCATATAGAAGTATCTAAAATTTTAATTATTGAACATTTCTAAAGTAAAAATTATTTGATTAGTTTTTAAAATTACACATTTTTTAAAATTAATATTTTATAAATTGCATATATTACATTTTTATATTACAGTATTATGGTAACTCAAACGAAGTATTTTAAAAATACAACATCGTAAAAAATAATTTCTATATTGTTTTTAAATCTATCAAATCCTTAGATTATGGCATATCGTTTTAAAACAAATGATGAAGCCTTCCTTTTAATAGATGCTATTTTAATTTCGTTAGCGTTGAAATAAAACTCTTTTCTTGCACAAGATAATCCTTTTATCCTCATTGTTTTCGAAGTAGGAAGTAATGAGGAAAATACTTCGTGTGGAGATCAAATGAAATCAGGAATCCTCCGACCAAATCAGAGGGGTGAGGGGGTGGGGTGTTGGGGGAGGGGATGGTAAAAAGGAATCACGCGCCGTTCGTTTCGGTGGAAATTTCCCATTAAATGAGCAATGGGACACTTTTTTTTCCACCAAAAACTTGTCGCTGAAACTCTAGTTTCTTCTAATCGAATTACTTGAGCGTCCTAACTTTTCGACCCCGTCTTAAACTCGTTTAGCTTTTTTTTTCTTTTTTGAGTATTAGATTAATCAGACATTGTTAAACATCAAAAGTAACTTTTTATCTTTCATTTTATTTATTATTTATTCTAAACGCTACTTAACTAATCAGATAAATTAAGAAACTAAAAATTAATTAAAGTAACTAACCTAAAATTTATTTTTAACTACTCTTTATTTTTTATAGTCCGAAAATCTAAAATTAACTTTTAGGTATTTCCTGTTTTATTTACTAAATAAAATTTAGTTAGTAAAATTAGGGAAATCTTTATTTAAAACTAAAATCAACTAAAATTTTATTTTTATTATTTTTTATAATCTGAAAAACCAAAATTAACTTTTAGGTTTTTCACGTTAAAGCATTTAAAACTAAAAGTTAAAGCATTATTCATTTAAAACTAAAATTAACCAAACCAAATTCAATTAAATTTTTTTTTTTTAACTACACTTTATTTTTATAATCCGGAAATGTAAACATATCTTTTAGGTATTTCACGTTTTATTTACTAAAAGAAAATTTAGTAAACAAAATAATCAATATAAAATTAATTAAAATTTTATTTTTAACTACACTTTGTTTTTAAAATCTGAAAATCTTAAAATTAACTTTTCTCTATTTCACGTTTTATTTAACGTAAATAAAACTTCGAACTACAATCTTAAATTAACTTTTAGATATTTTAATTTACTAAAGTAAATAAAAAAATTAATCAAACTTTCATTTAATAAATTTAATCAAAATAAAATCAATTAAAATATTTTTTAGTACACGTTATTTTTTATAATCCGAAAATCTAAAATTAACTTTTAGGTATTTCAGGTTTTATTTACTAAAGAAAAGTTAGTAAATAAAATTAATCAAACATTCATCTAAAACTAGAATTAATCAAACTAAAATCAAATCACATTTTTATTTTTAATTATATTTTAGTTTTATAATCTGAAAATCTAAAATTATCCTTTAGGTATTTCACTAAAGAAAATTTTCTTTTATCTTTTTAACTTTCTTATGATTTAATTAAATATTTTGTTTTGTATATCTGATGAGTTCTATTCTTACTTACAGTTTTATTTAGTCTGTAATTAATTAATTTAGTAATGTCCTTTATTTTTATTGATTATGAATATAATAAAAATCATCTAAATAATTTAATTGAACTATTTTTGTTGTTTATAAATAATTAATTATTATATTTCAATATTTTTTCTGTTACAATGTTATTCTTTAATTATTATGTAATGGCTTTTCTATTTATAATTTTTTTCCCATTATTATATCATAAAAAGTATTTCGTAGAAAAGAATTTATGTCCTTCAGTAAATTATTTTAGTAAATTGTTTTAATAATTATTTTAATAAAATATCTTGTCCGACTCAGTGGCAACGCGCCGCTGCTGAGTATTAATGTTGAGGTTCAATCCGCTAGCTGCCTTGTTATAGTCACTGTTTCAAAAATGAAGAGACTCGGTGGTGTTTGTGATGTTCAATTTCTTGCCTAGTTAATCCGACTACCTGGTGAGAGTTTTGCGGGTTTTCTCCCATACTATAAACAAATGAAGGGTAGTTCCCTCTATAAATCCTCCCGTAAGGCATTGCCTGCCCTCCTTCTTCAACAACTCAGAGCCAAGTCAGACTTCTACCTAAGGGTGCTCCATCACAACAGAAGCTATGTCTTTCCTTTCATCCATGAGTAGACTACTCATGGGATGTCAGTCCTGCTGGACACTGAGGATTAGTCACAACAACATAAAATATCTTATTTTACCATACAGTCATTATTCATTTTTTAATAATAGGTGAATTACAAAAATATTTATTTATTTTTATTTCTCACACAAAAATATATTCATTCTTGTAGATACTAATGTAATATGTTGTATTTGAATTTTTGCAACTTTTTATTCAATGATTATTGAGAAATGCCGGCAATATAAATCCTTGAATGAGTTTCAACAAAATATTTCTGTGTCAACACGTAAAAATGATAATTAGAATCATCAAAATATTTTCCCTCTTTACAAGCTGAGGGGAAAAAATCCCAGGCATTACAGCTGACTATCTGACATGACACCTGTAAGCTTTGTATTCATTTGTTTTCCGTCTTTTATCATTAAGGTTTCTTTTACAGCACCAGGTTGCACTACTGATAAATTATCGTCTTATTTGAGGTAAAGAAGCTTTCAACTTCTTTTCAAGATAACTAATACGTAATCTAAATAAGAGATTTGTATATACATATATTTCGTATAAAATTATATTATGCGTTATAAAATTCAGAGATACAAATTTCTACACTAAAACTTTTATTTATTCTTATCTAATGCATATCTAAAAATTATGATAAAGTTCTTAGTTCTTTTTTTAATTAAATAAAAGCTACTTTTAAATAGCATTGTAATATTAATAAAGCGAATTGTAAAATCAACGTTTTGTAGAAAATTAATTTCGTAACAATATCAGTGAGTTACTTGTACAACAGTGTCAGTATTTATTCAATAAAAAAAATCAGTTTATTGTAATAGAACAATAAACTGGTTTTTAATTTATTGATATCATCTGATTGATTAATCAGAATTGTAACATCAACGTTTTTGTAGCACATTAATTTCATAACAATATAATTTTTTTTTGTAATGAGTTAAATGTACAGCATTGTTAGTATTTATTTGATAAAAATCAGTTTATTAGTATAGTTTTTTTGATGAATATGTTTTTATATTCAATTCTAAAGTAGATTTTATTCTAAAGTAATTTCTATACATTAAAAAATTAATAAAAATATAAATTAAATTTTTATAAACCTTCAAATATAAAAGGTAATATGAGATATAAAAATTGTTTTATTTATTATTTATATAAAAATTGAAATTAATTTTCCTTTATTAAAAGTTTTTAATCAACAATTATTCTTGTATTTTTGTTAAAATTTTTTGAATTATTTTAGGACAGCATTTTGAAAAAGTTTGTAATTTAAAGTCTGCTTTTCCGTTTATCGCATTATATTGTAAGAAAGCAACTTTTTACAGTATCAATTTTTAAAAACAAATTTACTTTTGTCAAACTAGATTTATTCCTATTCATCATTTATATCTGATTTGCAGTTTGTTTTTTGGGGGATTGCAACTATATAAAAAGATTTGCAGGGTAAAAATAATATAAAATAAATTTGAATATTTATTAAAAATTATTATTAATAATAATTTATTTTCATCTGAATTAAGAAAGCAAAAAAAAAAAAAATTATTTTTTCTGAGTATATTTTTAAAAATATGTTCATCTTTGAAACAATATGTTTTTACGTTTTGAAACAATATGTTTTTTTTTTTTTTTTCATACAAATCCTATAATGCCTTCCAAATGAAGTTACAAATTCATTATGAAAAATGTAATTATAGAAAAATATAGCCAATCATTATATTTTTAATTATTATTATAATTAAAATCAATTGATGATTTTACAATTTCTCATCACATTTAAAACATGATATTTAAAATCTAAATTAAAAAATGAAACATATTTAAGAATTGTTTATATAATTTTATGATTTTTAAATTGAGAGTAATAACTCTTTTGCATATAACAAGTGTTCTTTTAAATTTCATGATTATAGAAAACCTATTAGTAAATTCTTTTTAGAAATTTTGAATTAAAAAGAAATCAAATTGCATTTAAAATTAACTAATATTAGTTACATTCTATTAAAGGTTTTTTAGTTTTTAAAAATTGGCTTTTATGTGAAGTTTGTTAATTTAAATATAAATTTTATTACAACAATTTATATCCATTTCACAGATTTTATTACTTGAATCCTTTAAATCTTTCAAATTAGTAAAATAACTTCTATAAAAGGATATAGTTTTATTTATTTTTTTTTTCCAATTCCTTCTATTAGCTCACACTCTCCCCATATATCACTTGTTCATCAGTCGTTCATAAAATACTTTTTATTCTTCCACTCAAGTTGAAATACATTTTTTTTGAACTTGTAGTGGATGACACTTGATGTTAATACAGTTTTTTCAAATATTAACTCAATAATTAAATTTAATTAATTAATTTTAGTTTTTTTTTTTTTTAGATTTAAGTTGCATATATCTATCAATAGATGGAGCCAGATAAACTTAAAAAATGAATGAAAATTATTTATAAAGGACTTTCTGCAATGTAGTGGAAAAAAAAGTAGGAATTGACTTAAATTTTTTTTTTTTTTTTTTTTAATATTACTTGTTTTGCATCAAAAGCTGATACATAAATATTCAAGAATAGGGTATATTGGCACTAGTAACATTGTACTTTAAATAAATTAAAAAGCAGCTAATCCAATCTATCTTAAGATATAATATAAAAAAAACGCAGAACAGAGTTTGCTGGAGGAAATCTTTCATTTTGCCCAAATGCTGCAAAAGAAATATATATCAATAGGATTGTCCAACTGTATACGTTGCTCTTCTTGGAAGAAAATAGTATCAGTCTTGGAAACAATAATAGCATGTTCCTTTACAAAATGTTGATGAATCGATCTCACTTCCAAGAATCCATAGATTGAACAAAAATACTCATAATATTGTTTTATAAAAAGGAGATAATATCAACATGTATTATCTTTACATAAGTATGGATTCTTTGCACAGTAGAATTTGTTTGAGCCGGTTCCCTTTTGGATTCTCGGGATTTGCTAAATTTTAAAGAGCAATATACGCAGCAAATAGATAAAGAAGGCTACACAGGTTTTCTAAGCCAGCTAGCTATCTGAAGACATTAGCAAGAAAATATCTTCTTCGTCTAAAAACAAATAATAATAAAAGCATTATATTAGCTCTAATGACATTGTACTTTAAATAAATTAGAAATCTAACTTAACATATTATATAAAAAAAACAACAACGCAGAACAGAAATGCTTCAGGGTATCTTTTATTTTGTCCAAGTGATTTAAAAGTAAATGTATATCGATAGGATTGTCCAACGTTGTCCTTGCTTGAAGCAAAATTGTGTACTCTCTTCCAGTAATGGCAGATTTCTTTAAAAACGTTGATGAATCGATCTTATTTACAAGAATACATAGACTGAACAAAAACACATTCATAATATTGATTTTATAAAAGGGAAGATATTACTATCTTTAGATAATAAGTACGGATTCTTTGGATTATAGAATTTGTTTGGACTGGTTCTCTTTGGTTTTCTTGGGATTTGCTAAATTTTAAAGAGGAATATACGCAGCAAATAGATAAAGAAGGCTACACAGGTTTTCTCTAAGCCGGCTATCTGAAGCCATTAACAAGAAAATATCTTCTTCGTCTAAAAAAAAAAAGTAAAATAAAAGCACACCAAAAGAAAAGATTTTTCTCCGCGAGGGGTAATTTTCCCCGGGTGCCCTTTTGTTGCAGCCATTATTTACAATCCCGAGTTTCGCGTAAGAGCCATCGCAACTCTTAAAATAAATTGTCGTTATCGTTCCAATGGGCAATCCTAAGCTCTTTGATTGCCAGCATCAACTTTTGTTTGGCTTTGACTTTAGAAAGTCTTTCGCTGTCTCCCTCCTGCAAATAATAAAAACACAAGAAATAAAAGAAAAGCCCTGCAAAAAAAAGGATGAAAGAGGGGGGAACAGAAATCAATAGAACGGGAACTACCGCCACCGGGTAGATTTATACCACACATTTTTAACTGCCATTGGACGAAATCGAGAGCTGGATACTAGAAATTCCTTTTAGCCTAGCAGTTTTTCTCAACTCGGAATGTAATTGGCTGGCGTGGGGGTGGGGGAGGAACTTGTCAGCCCTTCAAGCCAGGGCCTCAAAAGCCAGGGCTGCCTAAGGTGGCGCTGACAGTGCCCGTTTTTAAATTGTTGAAATATAGTGATTAGTTAAAAATGCATTGAAACATCATTATATAATATATAATAATCTAATGCATAATCTGTAAATTTCAAGTGTTTTCACTGCAGTGAATGTTTTTGAATATATGAAATAAAGTTCATTCATTATATAATAAATTAGCTATTTGAGGACATAATCTGTAAATTTTAAGTGTTTTCTCTACAGTGAATATTTTTTTAATATACGAAATAAAATTCATTATATAATATATTAGCCGTTTAATAAAAAATAATAAAATTCATTGTATAAAAAATTACAGTTTAAGGGCATAATCTGTAAATTTCAAGCTTCTTTGCAGTTAATATTTTTTGAAAAATTATTCAACTGTTTTCTCTGCAGTGAATATTTTTTGAATATATGAAATAAATTTCCTTCATTATACAATAAATAAGCTGTTTTAGGACATAAGTAAAGTCATAAATAAAGAAATGTAAATTTCTGTAAATTCATAGACATGTAGTCTGTAAATTTCATGGACATAAAATCTATAAATTTCAAGTGCTTTCTCTGCAGTGAATATTTTGTTAATATATGAAATAAACTTCATTCATTAAATAATAAAATTTTTTATATAATAAATTAGCTTTTTGAGGGAGTAATCTGTAAATTTCAAGTGTTTACTTTGCAGTGAATATATTTTGAATCTATGAAATAAACTTCATGCATTAAATAATGAAATTCATTTTATAATAAATTAGCTATTTGAGGGCATAATCTGTAAATTTTAAGTGTTTTTCACTTTAGTAAATATTTTTTGAATAATGAAAAAAATTTACTTCATTAAATAATAAAATTCATTATATAAGAAATTAGCTGTTTAAGACATAATCTGTAAATTTCAGGTATTTTCTCTGCAGTGAATATTTTTTTTTAATATAAGAAAAACTATAGAGCTACTACCTTAGAGTAATTTAAAAACTACAGAAATACTACGATTAGCTGTTACAAGTAGTTCTTTTTTTTCAAATTGTATTAGAAATAATATAGTACCTAGTATAGGAAAATATCTTTAAATTCTTTAATTTGTTTAGATAATTAAAATTTAAGGGTAACTTCTATCAGATATTATTGCATCGGAAAATGTAGAAAAGAAATCATAAATGAAAGGATATAATAAACTATGAATTAAATCATAAATAAATAAGTAGAATTTCACAATTAAACATTTTACAAATTTTAACTATTCATTTTTAAATAAAAGTTAGCATTATAGAAATGCTTAAAAAATGACAATATCATAGCAAAATAATTCAAATGTTATAACCATTTATTATATCATTTTAACCGTTGCGATGGGTATAGATTCTATCAAAGATGTTATAATAATAAATATTAATTGCTACAATAAAAATTTATTAGCATAAAATAATTGATTTCGTAAAAATAGAGTAAAACATCATTAATTCCCAGAGTTGGTTGTAGAAAAATGAGCTTCTTTTAAAGAAATGCCTTTTATTTTTAATATCGTAATAGGATTTAATATAAAAACTATAGCTTCTCTAAATAAAACAGTTAACATTGCTACAGTGAGATAAAAACGTATTTCAATGAAAATACAATTTTATTTCAATTATAAAGCAATCATTTTTAAAATCTCGGATTATTAAAAAAGGAATGAAATCAACATCAGATGATATCAGGTTCTTTTTTATTTTATATCTATTTATCATTTAAATAAAATAAAATCCTTTTAATTTTATTTATATTTATAATTTAAATAATATAAAAAATATACTTTTTAAATTGCATAACCTATATAATTTCTTGGTGTTTTATATAAAACTGGTATAATTAAAAATATTGAAAATAAAAATAATTTTTGACTATCACTACATATATACTTTAAAGGTTTAGGTACTGACTTTCATTAAGAAACAGGACCACACCTCATTACATAATAATGCATAGGTACTTATTTCTTTTTTCTACCAAGCGATATGCATATTTAGTATTTAAAATTAAGTATTTTTGATTTCGTGTAAACCTCGTTAATTTTTAAACATGCAATCATCTTTTAAATGTGATTATATATATATATATAGAGAGAAGAGAGAGAGATAATTTGCATAAATATTTTTAATAAATATATAAGTATTAAATTTATATATATAGTTTAATATTCGGGCAATATTTGAAGAAGATATACATTGATAAAGCCTTTTTTTTAAAATATATGATTTATTATGAATGATATAAGATTCCTTCTCATTTTAATGTTTATGAAATTTTAACAATTACTTTACATTGATAAGTAGTTAAGAATTAATAAATGTTTATATTTTAATTTTCTCCTTAATTTCTGATCTAATTAACCTTAGTGTGCACAAAGTGACAGTACAGGGAAAAACAAAAAACCAAACCTTAATGCTTTGGATAAAAGATTTTTCTTTATTATTGTAGGAAAAATATTTTCCTTTGCATACATAGTAAAAAAGTATATTTCTTATGTATCTTACAAAAATTTTAATAATGCGTAACAAAACAAAATATGCTTTCAACAAAAAAAGAATTTCTATAGAACTTCTGATGTACAAATATTAATTTTTATTGCAAAAAAAAAAAAATAATAATAAATTTACTTTGTAAAATTTACTTTATATGAACAACTATCTTTATTTTAAAATAGGAAAATTTTTTAAATTACAATAATAATATTTTACGAAATATATGCAATATTAATAAAATAATACTATCGCATGACTGAGGGCACAGTATTAAACTTGAATTAAATAAAAAATTGATTGAAATTTGAATATTACAAATGCATTAAATTATTTTATTTTAAAATAGAAAAAAATAAATTTGAATTGCAATAACTAATATTTTACGAAATGTATGCAATAATAATAAAATAATATAATCAGATGACTGAGGGCATAATAATAAACTAGAATTAAAAAAAACTTGATAGAAATTTGAATATTTCAACTGCATTAAATTATTTTATTTTAAAATAGAAAAAAATAAATTTGAATTGCAATAACAAATATTTTATGAAATGTATGCAATATTAATAAAATAATTGAATTAGATGATTGAAAGCATAGTATTAAACTTGTATTAAATAAAAATTGATACTTGATACTTCAAATTAAAGTTGAATTAAATAAAAATTGATACTTGATACTTAAATAAAGTTGAATTAAATAAAAAATTGATACTTGATACTTAAATAAAGTTGAATTAAATAAAAATTGATCGAAATTTGCATAGTTCAAATGCATTAAGCTATTTTATTTTAGAATAGAAAAATTAAATTTGAATTGCAATAGTAAACGTTTTACGAAATGTATGTAATATTTATAAAATAATACAATTAGATGATTGAAAGCATAATATTAAACTTGAATTAAATAAAAATTTAAATATTTCAAATGTTATTAATCTTTTGAAGGGATATTCAAGAAGTTTATCTAATAGTTACTTTCTGCTGGCATTCTTCTTACTGAGAAAGAAAAGTAAGAGAATTCCCCCCATTGTAGCAGAGGCACAATGCCGAGT
This sequence comes from Caerostris extrusa, assembly GCA_021605095.1. Lineage (NCBI taxonomy): Eukaryota > Metazoa > Arthropoda > Arachnida > Araneae > Araneidae > Caerostris > Caerostris extrusa. Next base: position 70,297 of record BPLR01018958.1, read on the forward strand.
AAAGAGGGGTGTAAGGGGGAGGGAAAGAACCATTTTAGCAAAAACGGCGAACATTACTGCGTATTTTGGTAGAGCATTCAAGTGAATGGGCGAAGCGAAACTCCTCCTTTTTCTGTTAAACGCGAAATAACTTTCGATCACTCTCAAATTTAATGAGCGACTCATAAGTTCTCTGTAACCATTTCACGGGTACATTCTTCCGAGTTGTTTTCCACAAATGTCTGGGAGATGTTTTTCTTTTTTTTTTTTTCACTCTTAATCTTTTAGAAAAGGAATTCGTTTTCCTTTAACACGGTAGATAAACTTTTATGTTTTTTTTTTTTTTCCTTAAAGTTATTGAAAGAGTAGGATTTTTAGAAAGTAGAAACGAGTGGCTTTTTTTTGTTGTTGTTGTTATTGATGAACTTAATCGTATTAATTATTAATGAGCAGCAAGATTAGGTAATAATGGTTCCTTATTACAAAATTTTGCTTGCAAGATTTTTTATATTTCATAAAACTGAAAAATCGATTTTTAAAAGTTATATTTAGCTAACAGAAAATTAACAAAATGATACATTTAGAATAAATATGCATCTTAAAAAGTATAAGAAAAAAAAAATCCATTTTCAAGATGCACATCGTTCATGAAATGAGATAAAGTGCTATGATCACAAAAGTACAGCAATTAACTACGCACTACAAGTATTTTATGAAAATTTGTACTGTGCACCTTCTTTTAATTTTATTAACTATCTTTGATACATCAAAAGGCGGAAATATATTTATAATATATTTTATTCATTTATTTGAAATCGTGAATAATTTTGCACACTTTTACTAGTAGCACAATCAAAAAAATATTTCAGTTTATAAAAATAAAATATATGTTTGAAGAAAATTCGTAAATTATATTTATTCGCTTACTAATAGTTTTTTCTTTAGTAACTTAAAAATTTCGTGACATATTTTGCTATGGAATGAGAAAAACATACGATACAAAATAAATAATTTCAACTTGTACTTTTAGACAATTTAAATAGATGCCAGTAATTTTTAATTATAAAATTTGTAAAATTTTTTAGGTAGAGGATTCTTTGTAACATCCAAACAAAAAAAGAAGATACTTCTGTAAAAACCCAATTTGCCATTTTTAAAAAGCAATTTCCAAAACAAGCAAAAATAATAATGATAATAAAATAATGTCTATTAAAATATTCAGATTGTACTTTTAGACAATTTAAATAGATGCCAGTAGTTTTTAATTATAAAATTTGTAAAAATTTTTAGGTAGAGATTCTTTTGTAACATCCAAACAAAAAGAAGACACTTCTGTAAAAACCCAATTTTGCCATTTTTAAAAGAAATTCAAACAAGCAAAAATAATGTCTATTAAAATATTCAGCTTGTACTTAGACAATTTAAATGGATGCTAGTAATTTTTTTATTGTAACATTTTTAAATGGGGTGATCCTTTTTAACATTCAAATAAAAAGAAGATACATCTGTAAAAATCCAATTTGCTGTTTCATTCAAAAAAAAAAGAAATTTAGAAGAAATCAGAAAATCTTTTCGTCCATTAAAAAGATTCATTCCATTTTTTTTTTTAGACAATTTTTTCTAAATTTTTAACATTCTTAAGTGGGGTGATCCTTTTAAAATCTAAACTGAAAGAGATATTTCTGTTAAAATCCAAATTACTATTTTTAAAAAGAAATTTACAAGAAAACAAATAAAATAACTTCTATTAAAATATTTCATTACTTCCGCCAACCTGTAGAGTAATGATAAATGGGCTCATTGGCTCGTGCCAAAAGTAGGAAGAGAAGCCATCATAACTTGATAGACAAAAATAAGAAGAACATCTAATGAAGACGACTTTATCCATTCATTCATTTATAATCCAAATTGAAACATCAGTACATCTTTTTCTTCACTTCAGTGATCAGATCATTCCATCCGCTTATTTATTTTTGTCTTTTTTCACCATCTTGGGCAGCAGCAGAAGACGTTCCACGTCGTTATGTTCGTTATCGTCAAGATCCGAAAACTTTTTCGGCCCATCACGCCTAGATGGACACGCGCAAAAACCCACGTGACGAAAAAATGGGTCTTAATTGCGTTCGGCTCATTGGCTCGGGCCAAATTTAAAGGGAGATTTAGAGCTTCGTTAAAAATGGGCAACTTGTTCTATTTTTATTATTATTATTCTTTTTCTGATTGCTTCTACTTCTTTGCTTGTTCTGCCCCAAATAACTGCACTTTGACTGTGATTAATCAGCAAATTAAAAGAATGTTCCATTTAGGATTTTCTTTTCGACTTAAATCTTCCATCGTATGCTCGTTTCGTCCCATTTATTTGAAAATTTAGCAGATTTTCCATCTTTCTGATGTATTTCATATGACATCGGAAGATGTAAGATCCGGGTCCGATTTGCGTTCGGGTATTTGGGGCGAAGAAATTTATGATGTGTCATCTAGTCTTTCGATAAATGGGCAGAGGATTAAACACACGCTTATCTGGCACTTTAGATTTTTCTGATTGCTCCATGATTTTGCTTTTAAACTGTCAAATAATGTATTTAACAGCTGTTAAACAACAAATTAAAAAAGAATAGACTGATTTTAGATATCATCGACTTAAAGAATGAAGAAGTATGCTTTTTTTTTTTTTTTAAAAATTTATTTGAAATTTAAATATCTTTCCATATTTCTGATGTCAGAACATATGACATCGGAAGATATAAAGATCAGTGTCATATTTCATATGTGCGCGAAGAAATTTATCATGTGTCATGTAGTGCTTCGGTTAAAATGGGTGGAGGATTAAACATGCTCTTATCTGGCACTTTAGATTTTTCTGATTGCTCCATGGTTTTGCTTTTAAATGTCAAATAATACAGTTAATAGCTGTTAAACAAATTAAAAGAATAGCCTGATTTTAGATATTATCGACTTAAAGGAAGAAGTTCTATTTTTTTTTTTTTTTTACCCATTTATTTGAAATTTAAAGTATTTTCCATCTTTCTGATGTATTTCATATGTAATCGGAAGATATTTAAGATCAGTGTCATATTTCATATATGCGAAGAAATTTATCATAAATGTCATGTATTTCTTTTGAATATTAAATTGCAGAGGAAAACACACGCTTACCGTACAGGTTATAATTTTTCTGATTGCTCCATGAAAATTTTTTAAATTGATGAAGATCTAAACTTCAGTTTAACAGTTGTCATTTTTAAACAACAAATCGGGAAAGATAAAATGGAGGATTAAATTTTCTGGTATTTCAGATTTTCAGATGGTTCAAGATTTGCTTTAAGCTCTATGTTCTTTAAACAACTTTAAAAAAATGATTTTTAGAATTTAAAGCATCTTTCTATGGTATTTCATATGACATCAGAACATATAAGATCAGTGTCATCAGTCATATGCATATATTATATATCATATCATATGTCATATATATCATGTGCCATATCATATGTCATATTACATAATGTTCAATTCAAATATAAATAAAATAATAGTAATTTCTCTTAAATATAATTAAATGCATAAGTAAAATTGCTGTGCAGATTATAAAATGTTATCAGTGTCGTGTAAAAATAAATGAGGTGTGGTGAGAGATCTAGAGCTTCGGTTCGGTTTAATTTGTCTGGTATTCTTATCTATTACCATACTCTTATCTTATTACCATACTCTTATCTGATACTCTTATCTTATTACCATACTCCTATCTGGTACTCTTATCTTATTACCATACTATTATCTGGTACTCTTATCTTATTACCATACTCTTATCTGGTACTCTTATCTTTCATCAAATTTATTACTAATAATTTAAAAAATGAACACCTGTTATAATTTTAAACAAAGGTATAAAATTATTTAAAATCGTCCCTTTATTATAATTTTGTCGATTTTTGCATTTCTACTATCAAACTTTGTTTATTTTCTATAGAATCTTTTTATTCCCTTTTCAATGCATTTCATTTAATTATTCCATTTCGTTCAATGTTTACTTATCAAATTTCAAAAGTAAAAAAATGCTATTGACATTCAATCAATGCATTTCAATGCATGCTATCAATGCATTTAATTTAATTATTTCATTTCAATGAATCTTTACTTATCAAATTTAAAAGTAAAAAAAAAAAAGCTATTGACGTTAAATATTAAAGGAAGTGTTTACATTTATGCAATAAATTAGAAAATTATAATGCAAAAATAGAAGGTAACATATAAGTAACACAAAAATTTAGTGTTGAAGCTGAGATAAATTCTGCATTAATAGTTCAAAAATTTTATTATTGCAAAAATATTTTATTGTTATGATAATTAAATTGTTTTATTATTTTCTTATTTGCAAGCAATGAGAAATTCATCAGTAATTACAGCAAAAGTGTTGAAAAAAAAGTACGTTTGGGTGCCTCATTTTAAATTTAATAATTTTTTTTGAAAATCTGAGAAAAAAGATTGCAATTCAATGTGAAATAAAGTTCAAACACAATTAATTTTTAAAACATTTAAAACATGAACACCTGTTATAATTTTAAACGAAGCTATACAATTATTTAAAATCCGTCCCTTTAATATAATTTTGTCAATGTTTTGTATTAATACTATCAAACTTCGTTAATTCTCCTAAAAAACTAACCAGAAGAGTCTTTTTTATTCACTTTACAGTGTATTTCATTGAATGTTTATTGATCAGATTTCAAAAGTAAAGAAAATACCATTGGCATTAAATATTAAAGGAAGTGTCTAAATTTATGCAATAAGTTAGAAAATTGTAATGCAAAAAATAGAAGCCAATATAAGTGACAGAAAATTGAGATAAAATGTTGATTGTAGCTGAGATAAATGTAAATTAACATTTCAAAACACAGACATTTTAATGGTTTATTGCAAAACAGTGAGAAATTCTTTATCAATTAACGAAATAATGATGAAGAAGGTAAAAGAATGTTTGGGGCTCATTTTAAACTTAACTTAAATTTTTTAAAATTTGAGGAAGCAACATAGAAATTCAGCGTGAGGTAAAGTTCAGACACAATTTTAAAATGATAATTTCTAAAATAAACGCTATAATTTAAACAAAGCTGGAAAATTATTTAAAATCTTCCTCTTTATTTTAAATGTGTTGATTCTTTTTGCATTACTACTATGAAACTTTGTTAATTCTACAAATCTATCCAGAAGAATCTTTTTATTCCATTTACAATGTATTTCATTTAATTACTCAATTTCATTGAATGTCAAATTTCAAAACTTCAAAAGTTTTAATTAAATTTCAATAGTAAAAAAAATTCTATTGACATTAATTATTAAAGGAAATGTCTAAATTTATGCAACAATTTAGAAAATTATAATTCAAAAATAGAAGCCAATATAAATGACAGAAAATTTAGCGTTGAATCTGAGATAAATTGTGCATTAATAATTTCAGATCAAAAAAATTATAAAGTTTTATTGCAAAACAATGAGAAATTCTTGAGCATTTAAAGTAAGAGCGTTGAAGAAAGTAAAGTACGTTTGGGTGTTTATTTTGAACTTAACAAGGTTTTGAAAACCGACAAAGAAATACAGACATTCAATGTAAATTTTAAAATAATAATTATTGATTATTTTGCATCACTACCATCAAACTTTTGTTAGTTCTCTAGAAAAATCTACCCAGAAAACAATGTAAGTTTTCTTTCATCAAATTTACTACCAATAATTTAAAAAATTACCACCTGTTATAATTTTATAAATATAATAAAGGGACGATTTTAAATAATTGTATAGCTTTATTTAAAAATTTTCCTTTATTATAATTTGACGATTTTTGTAGTACTACCATCAAACTTCGGGCCTGAATGGCTGAGTGGTTTGCGCTCTGGCGCTCGGTACCACAGGTTTCGGGTTCGAGTCGGCGGTGCCGGGGATGTGTGTAGTGATTCGGAATCCACTTTAAACAGTAGGTTCCGGTCTAATATGATCGTTGAGCGTTGCGGGGGCATGTTACTCCGCATCCGTAGCTTATCTTCAAGTTACACGCCCCCTGGGTAATGCAAAGTGAGTAACGTCTGTGCAGCGCTTGCCTTAAGACATCCAGAGACGTCCATGTCTAAGTTTGCCAGCTGCATTAGAGAAAAAAAACCCCATCAAACTTTGTTGATCCTCCTGAAAAACCTATCCAAGAAAAACAATGTAAGTTTTCTTACATCAAAATTTATGACCAATCTTGTGCAAGAAAAACTCATTGCCTTTCATCTCTCCAAAAAAAGAAGAAAAACAATTGAAAACCCCAACGAATAATCACGACTCTCGCATTCCTTTATTATCTCTTTACGCCCCGGGAGAAAAACAGGAGAAAAAAAAAAAAGGAAAGGAAAGGGAAAAAAAAAAAAGGTCCAGTGTGGCCCGTTGCAAGCGACAAGTCACCCCATTCTTTGATTTACGCAAAATATCTCGGGAGCGGGCATTATAGGAAACGGGCCTTCAGATACTTTAGCGTCAGAAAAGTCAAAGAGCCATGATTTGAAGACCAAAGAGAAATAATAAGAATAATAAAAAGTGCCGGGGGCCTGCTCGTGACGTTGGAAAAGGCCATTTTCCTTAATGTCTTTGTGGGGCCGTGTGTCAACTGGAATAGGCAGGGGACCGGGAGCTAGTTATGAGTTAACAGTTGATTGAATTGAAACCCCTCCTGTCTAAAGACGCCATCTTTTATCCGAGCCTAAAGTCGTAGTTGACGTTTTATGACGCAAAACGGCATTTCCTATTGGTTCGAGATTTCTCTCGGCGTTCACCTGATAAATCCAACTTTTTACTCCCACTTTCTCCCTCCTTGGCGAACTATTGCGTTTTTTTTATGGCATTTGGCGATAAGTGTAAAATTTTAAGATTTAAAGAATCTTAAAATATGCATTTGAATTTAATTGTTTAAATTAAAAATAAATTATATTAACTTAAAACTGTAAAATATGAAAATATTGTTACAACATCGCGATTCATATTGTGACAATTATGTGATTAATAATGTGACAATAATATGATTAATAAATTGACTAGAATTAATGTGATCCCAAATTTTAAAAAATCAAAAGTCACACGAATACTTTGACTTGTGAATGTTTTTGGCGAGATTCGGTGATAAATGTAAAATTTTTAGATTTAAAGAATCTTAAAATATGCATTTGAATTTAATTGTTTTAAATTAAAAGAAATAATCTTAGTTTAAAAACTGTAAAAAATATTGTTACAATATTGTGATAATAATACCATTAATAATGTGAATGTGATTAATATTGTGGCAATTATATGATTAATAATGTGAATGCGATTCATATTGTGACAATTATGTGATTAATAATGTGACAATAATAAGATTAATAAATTGATTATAATTAATGTGATCCCAAATTTTAAAAAATCAAAAAGTCAGGACGAGTACTTTGACTTGTGAATGTTTTTGGCGAGATTTGGTGATGAGTGTAAAATTTTAGATTTAAAGAATCTTAAAATATGCATTTGAATTTAATTGTTTTAAATTAAAAGAAATAATCTTAATTTAAAAACTGTAAAATTTGAAAATATTGTTATTTGAAAATATTCATTAATATGAATGCATTCACATTATTAATCGTATTATTATCACAATATTGTATTGTGATAATAATACGATTAATAATGATTATAATGAATGCGATTCATATTGTGAATAATAATATGATTAATAAAGTGATTATAATTAATGGGATCCCAAATTTAAAAAAAATCAAAAAGTCACACGAATACTTCTTGACTTGTGAATATTGATCACCTTCTTTTTAGATTAAAGCGTTAATTTTTTCCTAAAAATATTTCAGTCAAATTTTAATTGAATTATTTAATAGCTCTAATTTTGAATATATGCTAAAATATCTCAGAGATTAGTAATGTGATCCTAAAATTTAAAAAATTCAAAAAGTTACAGGATTAATTCTGACTTGTAAATACTGATCACTTTTTATTTTAGAATAATGTGTTAATTTTTTCTATTATTTCAGCCGTACATAAAATTGAATTATTCAATAGCTCTACCTTTGAATATACGATTAAAAATTTTTAATTTTCCTATACTATTCATAATAGCCATTTAGGATACTTAATTATACGATGCCTTGCAATAATCTTTAAACAAATTCAGATAAATGCTCTTTTAAAACAGGAAAAAATAAATCAGGATTATGTAAAACACAGTAGTATAATATTATTCTAATTGTTTTAAATAATGGGAATAATAACTTCTTCTCAA